>PVHY01012577.1:0-43192 GCA_004024945.1 Uropsilus gracilis | reverse complement strand
TGTTATTACAGGAGTACATGCGTACATGATGTAAAGTGATACATACAATGTGCAGGAGGAAAATGTGCAGGAGGAAAGAACAACTAGAACAATGAAGAGGTTCACTGAGGACATGAGAATGGGGCTAAGTTCTCAAAGGCCAGTAGGGGATCACCAGTGATGCCAGAGCTTTCCTGGGAAGAGTGGCAAACTCAAAGGAACAGAATGGTGGAAGGATGCAGGGTATGTAAAGAATAATTAGAATTCCAAGGGACCATTGTGCAGTGTGTGTTCGTGGATTTTGGAAAGTTTGGGGTGCAAGTGAAAGCAGTAGTAGTAGGGGAAGCTAGAAAATAAGTAAGATCCAGATGGGCTATTTGGTATATTTACCTCAGTCAGAAGCAGGGTTTGAATAATTATGGGTTGCCTAGAACGTAGTAGAGGGAGGTCTGCAGCATTTAATATAATCCAGTTGCTGAAAAATATGATAAAGTCAGCATTTGGTAACAGATTTCATTGTTCCACATCTGTAAGATAGGGGATCATTGATAAGCAGGATATAAACACACCACTAGTCAAAAGTTGAAAATTAGTCCAAGGTCAGTGTGAAGTACAGAGGCTCAGCTGCAGGCACAGAAACCTGTTAGTGATCTATTACCAAGGACACTGGTTTTCAAGGGCAGGGATTCCAGTCCTGGCAGCAGGAGGGGCTACTTGGTAGGAACTTGATCTTCAGCTAACAAGATGTTCTTAAGTCTAGGTACTATGTATTCCAGCCCAATCAAGTTTATTATGTAGTAATCAATGAACTCCTTCATTGAAGTTTCCACATAATTTCTGGATTGAGAGACTAATTGGGGGTTATATTTAAAGGCTAAACCCTGCAACAAATGCGATTTGCAATGGCTAGGATATGGAAGCAACCCAAATGTCCCAAAATTGATGAATGGTACAGAAAACTATGGTATATGCGCATGATGGAATACTATTCATCAATCAAAAAAGACAAACATGTCTGTCATGACAATACGAATGAAGCTAGAAGGAATCATGCTAGCAGAAATAAGCTGGAAAGAGAAATATTGATGGTCTCACTTATATGAGGGACAAAAGGAAAGCAATTGAACAGACAGAAAGATTTGAAAGTAATTTTTAGCAAAATTGAAGCATTTGGCATAGGAGGGGGAGGGGGGATTGGGAATGGGAGGGGCAGAAAAGACTAAGATGGTTCATGGGTGATAAGTGGTGGGAGAATCCCAGGGTAGATCACGATGTAAAATAAATAATATAATAAAAATTTTTTTAAAAAGGCTAAACCCAATGAAACATCCCAGGCCTCAGTGGATAGATATGAACAAGACCCAATTTTCAAAGGGCAGTGTATTAAGTATTCTCCAGAGACCTGAAAGCAAGAAGATGGGTCCATATGTTTATAGAAGGGAACTGACTCATGCCATGATGGAGAGCAGCAAGTTCAAAATCTTCAGGGTGATACAAACTAGAGATCCAGAAAAGACACAGCACTGGGCTTACTTGCATCTGTTGGCATACTTCCTTCATCGGGTTGGCCAACCTTTTGTTCTTTTCAGGTCTTTAACTAATGGGAATGTAGTGTACCCATGTTCAGGAGGACAATCTGCTTAACTCAATATCCATTTACTTATTGATCTCATTCAAAAACACCACATAGAAACTTGCAGAATATTGTTTGACCAAATAACCAACACATAGTTTTTTAAATTAAGTTTATCTTTATTGATTGTATATATATGTATATGTATACATATATAATACATCATTGTATACATATGTATGTATACATATATATACATATATAACACATCATATGTATACATATATATCATTGTCTTCCCCAAGGTCCTCCAATTACACCATCACCCATACACCATCTTAATCTCCCCCTCTCTTGTTCTATGCTTCAGTTTTGTTGGCAGTTTTCAATTTTGCTTTTCTGTTTGCTTGTTTATTTTCCCTATATCGCTCATATAAGTGAGACCATCCCGTATTTCTCTTTTTCATTCTGACTTATTTCTGCTAACATGATTTTTTCTAGTTCCATCCATATTGCTGCAAATGACATAAATTTGTCTTCTTTGATTGCTGATTAATATTCCATTGTGTACATATACCACAAATTTCTGACTCATGTATCTGTTTTGGGGCATTTGGTTTGTTTCCATATCCTGGCTATTGTAAATAGTCCTGCAATAAACATCTGAGTACAGAGGTCCTTTAGAATTAACTTTTTTGTATTCTTTGGGTAGATTTCAAGAAATGGGATCGTTGGATCAAAGTTCTCCTTTGGCCCACAATGACACCCACACACACCCACACCCACACACACAACATACACACACACACACACAACATACACACACACACACACACACACTCTCTCTCTCTCTCTCTCTTACTTTTTGTTTAAAAATCCCCTTATTATTTTTCACCCTAAGTAAGAATCAAATTCATTTCTGCCCCACAGCCACACCCTTACCCACTGACCCTCAGTTTTCCAGTCATTCTTCCTCACTTGCCACTCTGATCTTTTCTTTATTCTTATTACCCGTTATTTCTCCAACACTCGAGATTCCCTCATTTTTATGTACCATTTGATGAACAGATGCTGTGTCTTCCTACAGGGTTTAAGACCTTGCAGGCAAGGACTGAATCACGCTGTTTGCCATTTTCATTGCCTAGTACTTTGTACACAATAGGGTCTTAATTAATGTTTGTTTATGAAGTACTATGGTCTATGAAAAAGCAGACCTTTGCTCCTCCACCCCCAAGTGAATCATATTAGAAAGGAGATCTTGATTAAAATGCAATTATTTGAGTGGAAATATTTTACATGCTATAAACATTCTCCAATTCATTGACAATATGCAATGAATTGAACTCTTCATTGCAAACGAGAAAGTGGCATTCTGTATCATCTTAGGAGAGTTTTCAATTCACATCTCACTTTTATTCTGCTGTAAGGTAAAGTGACAGAGCAAGACAAATGATATTTAAAGACATACAGTAAATTATAAAGGTCTTCCTCAGAAGGGTTATACTCAAAAAACACTTTATCTTTTTTGGTTTGATCTCTTTTGTTTCCCTTTTCCTTTCATGTCTTGTGCTTCTGACTATTTTGGCTCTTGGTGGCAAAGTATCCACTTTCAGTGTAGGTCATATTAACATACATTATTTTAATGGGACAAAATCCAAAGTTTTCAAGATGTGATTTTGTGATAGCTTTCCAGGGGAAAGGCTGTCGTTAAAACAGACTCATTAAAAAGACTCCTCACATCATTTATGGGAACAAGATCTTCTTTATTCCCATGACGTACACCATTTATATGATATATTTGAATTCCAGAAAATTCTCTTAAAAGATTAACTCTATTGTCATTATAAAATACTTCTAGATCACAAGTAAGGTGCAAACACATTTGCTTTACTCTTTTTTTTCTGTACCAATAGATTTTCTGTACCAAAAATGCATATTTATATGAGGAAGAGAGGAGGGAGATTTTTTTTAAAGCATATGATATAACTTCTAACAATAATTTATAGAAAATAATACATCAAAACCAAGGATATTGACTTATTGTGTAATTTAAAATCTTACTTTGGAATAACCTTGACTTCAAAATAAGCGATGTTCTAGTCTGTAAGTGAATATTGTCTAGATCATAACACCAGCTACCTGTCTTCTTTCTGTGATCTCATCTGTGTCCTGGATACACAATTCACCACAAATCATTATCAATCTAAAAACAGGGGTGAAAGCTCATTATCCTCCTCTCTTAAGCTAGTCTCCAAATTCAGCAGTTACTAGTAAGTAGACTCTTTTGAATCTGCCTTTATTTAGCCTTCAGTTTCATTTCCCACCATTTCCTCCTTATAGTCTATGTTTCAGCCTTTAAATGAGGAATATTTTATGAATATATCACACCCTTTTTTTTTGCCATCAGGCTTTGGCAAGGTTCATTCTCAATGTCGCTTAATTCTCCCTTAGCCACCCTTTTATTTAATTCTTGTTCTTAGTTCTGTCTTTCTACTCAAGGTGCTCAAAAAGTTGTTTGGGACCTATGCCCACCAATTAGTTCTGATGTCCTGGGCTCTAAATTTATTCAAACCTTTCCAGGTTAACTAGTATGTATGTAATTTTAAAGAAAATCTTTGTGGAGTTATTCTTTTTTCTTTCTCTGTAGAACTTCACTTATCTATCATTTCTCCCAGGAGTTTTTCTTGGGTTTCCCAAGCCTGGGTTAGGGCTATTAGCTTATATATTATTTATTTACTTTCTCTTAGATTTATATGGTCCTATTAATTAATCACTAGAACATATCTACTGATGACCACTATGAATACCCACAGTGCTAGGTGCACTAGCACCTAGCACTAGTGTCTGTATCTGTTTTCATGAAGTTTGAAGTTTAGTGATAGACGCAGTCAATTTTTCACATAAATTATCAATTATTTAAAAGGCTGTGACATTAACTAGCAAGAGGCCATGAAGGGGCAAGTGGGCAGAAGAATAAAGACGACATATCTAAGGAAATGACACTTAGCTTGATAGCTAAATTCAATGGCAAAATATCAGGCCATGAATATAGGAAGAGAACATTCTACATTTTAAAAAGAACATGGGAAAGAGTTCTGGAATGGTATGTTTGAGAAACTAAATTGGAAGTTTGGAGTGCAGTTATTGAAGGAGAAAATGGTGTTAGCTAAGACTTTGAAGTAAATTTATGTGGGACCTAGAATTTTATCTTGAGTGGAAAACCAGAAAATACATTTTAAGATGAGTGTAATAAATGCATTGAAATTGCTATATTGAAACAAAAAGTACTAACACATAAAAATACATTTTAAAATATTCCTGATTTCCTGTTGAAAATGAGCTAGAGTAGGACAAAGGGACATAGCAGGTGGGACTTCGTGTAGTAATCTCAGAAAGACAATGTTGACCCACTAGGGAGCAATAGTGGGCTATTTGCTCAACTCATTCCACCACTCGCTGTGGTGGTCCCCCTCCTCCAGGCATCACTCCTAGCATGTGCTGTCATCATCTGTTTTCTTTCATTCTATTGAAATCTAGCTGTATGTGGAATTAGATGAGTCCAGTATCACCTTCTTTCTGTTGCCATCTTGCCTGGCCCAATAGAGTCACGTTTTGAAAAGGCATACAAGTTCAAGAGCTCACTGTGGATTGGACTTAAATCTTCGTTGTGATTGTTTTATTGTTCAGTTCCTGCTTTTGTCAATCTGTTTCCTTTACCTTGACCAGTTGTAGATCCCAAAGATATTGCCCACTTGTACAGTGGGCAATTTTTCCTCCCATTTGGTTGGGTTTCTTTTTGTTTTGGCTATTGTCTCTTTTGCTGTACAGAAACTTTTTAGTTTGACAGATGGTCTCAGTTATAAGGTGTTTTGTTGTATGATAATTAGGAAAAGTCATATGAATTGGAATTCAGAACAGGAATATCTTAGACTGAAACTTTATGATTCCAATTTTGTTCCTTATCAAAACAATAACAAAAAACAACAGATGAATTCTACATATTTGCTCATGTAAAACTAAGCAAAATTTGTATTTTGTCATAATCACCTAGATGGAGTCCATGATAAATAGAATAGAAGCACTTTTAAAAAAGTAAATCAAGAAAATAAATTTTGTAAGATCATTGAAGGTGGGGGGTAGTGATTCATTTTCCATTTGATTTCCCATTTCCCAGTTGATTCTCAGTTGGTTGATTTCTCATTTGAACTGGTTGTGACACCAATTTCAAAATATTTTCATCCCATGTATTAACGACCATCCATTTTCTATAATCTCTATAATCTCCTGAGAATATGAGGAGAATGAGCTTTAATTTTACTAGGCAATTTTCTAGCCAATAGAGGCAAATTCTGAGACTTAGAAACATCACTAAGAATGTTTGCAGACCGGTTACCTGGATACCTTATAAAATGGACAAATGTCTGTTTGTCTTGGATGGCATAATGTTGACACCATTCTGGTCTCAGTGTGGTGTAGGCCTAGTGACCTCTCAGTTTCCCAGGGCTATGATTTGATAGTCCTACTAGTGGAAGGATAGACAATCAGCATTCTGTGCCTTAAGAAGAAAAGCAAGCCAGTTAGAGAACCAAGTTGCTTACCTCAACTGAGAGGATGCAATGGAGGGAATTCCTGCCTTTCTCCACGTGGAATGGGTAGCGTGTTCTGCTTCTTGTTTTAGAAATATAATAAATTGCACTTGATTTGGTGCCCCAACTTCTCATTTATATTTGCTACAAACTGCTCATCTTTTTCGGTAAATGTAATTCTTTTTTTATCAGGTGCCAGAATGACTTTATTCTGGACAGACATTGCCAAGGTATTTTTAAGAGAGGCCAAGTGTGACTTTTCACAGTCTTCTGACCTCTGTCTGACCTGTCCTGGAAGCCTCTGACATGCAGAGGTTGTGTTATTGAGCCTGGAGTTCAGCTGGTGAATCAGAGGGAGCCAGGCAAACATGAGTAATTCCAAGGCACAAGTGGTAATGAATGAATGCAAACCTCTGTTCCTCTTTTGCCTGCTTTGATGGGTCACTAGAGAAGGAGAACAGGATCTATTCTCTGGCTATATTTTTGCTTAACATGCATCCCAACAAATGGTGTGTCACTGATGATAATGTGTGTTTCATCTACATATTTACCCCGAAAAATAACATATAACCAGGCAGGAAGGAAAATATTTATACATGTACACACACACACACACACTCACTCACTCACTCACTCACTCACTCTCTCTCTCTCTCTCTCTCTCTCTCACATGCACACACATGCCGTACATATTCTGTCATTCTGTTAGCCTGGAATAGCTTGTCTGTCTTGCCCTTGAACTACATAAATTGGCCTTTGTATCCAGAGAAATGATGCTGATTCTCTATTGAGACTGCAAAAATGTCTCTGCTGAAGGGGATAAAAGTCACAACAACACATCAGCTTCTGATACAGAAAAATTCTTCCTCAAATCCAGCCAGAGCATAGTGCCTAGTGCCCTCCTGGCCAGAAATTGTGGGAGCAGTTTGAATGGAACATACGCGGAGAACAGCAAAATAGAGGCCTCGTGCCCTCTCAGCTGGCAGCCTTCCAGTGTTTCCTAAGCTGAGAGTGTCCCAGACAGAGTGACGATTGGAATCCCTGGGTCCTGAACTATAGATGTCTGTGTCCTCACTATTCTAAGCTGGTGGAAATTTGGGTGTGAGGCTGGAAAATGGGGTGGGAATGTGTGCTGTAGGGTGCTTTGTGCTCATGGCAAAGAAGGCAGCAGGGAAGCTTTCAGGCTCTTCACATAAGCCACCTATTCCTGGGCAACAGGAATTTTGGGTAAGCATAGTAAATGTTACCCTGTTTATGTGACAAATGGTGGGAACTTTCACCTTTGCTTTTACCACTGAGGCCAACTGTCTAAAGAACAGGGGTTAGGCCACACACAAAATCAAGAGCTAGAATCCTTGGTAGCTATATCAGGAGCAGTAAATTCCCACAGGACAAGGCTGGTTCTGAGTCATTCATGTTACCAGGCCTCCCTTTGACCCAAAGACATGTCCTTAGTCCTTGAGGAATTAGTGAAGGGGAACTCACGAGCAGGCCTAGCACTACCTTTGCCTATTGTGCTCTGGGGACCATTTGCAGAAATCAGGCCCTGCATCTGATTTCTGTACCTCAACCAAAGGCATGGCTTAAAAAGCAGTCATTCCTTTGGAGTCCTTTGTCCAGATAAATGGAAAGATGGAACTTTATTTTACAGGCCATTTGTTTTCGGAGGCCACCTATTGGGATGTCTACAATTCCTACCTCAACCTCCTGCAGAGGTAGAGAGCACAAGTATTGCCCTTTCTGACAACTGAGAGTAAACTTCACCAGCAACCCAGGAACTTTAAACCTTTAGAAGAGAGCAATATAGCAAACACATTTGGAGAAGAAATTTTTCAGAGAGCTCAGAAAACCAAGAAGGAATCATGCTAGTGGATATAAGCCAAAAAGAACAAGAGAAATACTGGATGATCACACCTATATTCAAACAAAAGGACAAAGTAAAATTTAAAACTAACAAATTGTCAGTGGAACTGAAGCATAGAGCAAGGGAGAGGGGGGTAAAATCCAGGGAGGAATGAGATTAAGATGATGGTTCATGGGTGACAAGGTGATGGAAGAACCTTAGGGTAGCCAACGATTCAAAAATATATACATATACAATCAAATTTTTAAAAAAGGCAAGTGCTGGCATTTTCATCACTTCCCTTGAGAAGGCTGTAAGGAAGTGTTAGTGGGTATCTTTTGTCCAGTTGCTAAAGGAGATGCGTGTACACGGTGCTCCACTCCAAGTGCCTCTGTGAGCAGCGAGGGGGCCACTCAGTCCTCCTTACATTCCTCCACTGCTATCACCCAGGAGACTCACCTTTCTGGATTGAGAAGGGCTACTCTTCTTGCTTCTTTGTTTATAGCCTTTGTCAAGTGAAAAAATTTTATTTTCTTTCTGACTAGGAAAAAAATGATTAATAAACTTGACTTGTCTTCCAGGAAGACAGGCGAGCCAGGATGAGCATCTATTCCAGTTCAGTGGTGTCTTCTGTGCACATTGGACACAAACTCACAGGAGGAACGAATCTTCCATATGCAGGATTGGATAAATAGCAAGGCTTTGTGATATGGGAGTGCAGCAGCCTTAAAATAGCTGAACTGGAAGATGTTATGATAATGATAATTTTTAGCTTTATACATCTGTGGAGAGTGAACAACAGCTTATTATGTGCACGTAACGTGTTAACCAAGTACTTTGCAGACAGCAGTTGGCTTTGTTTGGGGGAGGGGGCACCAGGGTGGTGATAAGACCTCAGCAGCCTGGCGAGCAGAGAAGCAGAAACTAGGAAATCAGTGCTGGGGAGGCAAGATAACAACCTTAAAACATGTCAGCCCGAGAGCTGGCCAGACAGCATAAAAAAGGGAGAAAAATAATCTTAAATTTTTACATGCCAGATGGCTAAACTCTAAGTAGCCATTTCCTATAGTCCAGGGCTAGCTGTTTGTCAGTTCTAGTAATTTATGTCTTAAAAACTTCCTCTTTAGTTAACTTTTATAGCAGTTGAATTTTGCTGGGGAGAATGGGGTCTAGTTACTTGCCAGCCATCAGATAGAGTATGTTTTGCACTGAATACAGAGATCAAAGTCAACTTTATTTTCAAGCAATAGATTTTTGGTTAATGCAGGAGAGTGGGACTCTAGATGTCAATATTACTTTTATTTCCTTAATCCTTTATAACCTTGAAACTAAAACAACATAGTTTGTGTTAAGTACTAACAGATGATCATGCTGGATGCTGTGTAGTCGAATAAGGTATTCATTTGTCCTATGACCATTTTATAGCTAATTAATTGAGTTTTATTAGTGAAAGAGTTCCATACATCATTTGACCAGAAAAATGAAACTTTGGATCTTTCTTCCATATATTCCATTTACCACTTTCTTTCCAAGATTCAGGGACAATGAGTGTTTCTGATTGAAATTTGAGTTTATAACTCACTCTAAATAGAAAGAAATCTGGGTGTCAAAAGCCAGGTAGAAAATAAGATTTTAATTTGTAATGTTATGTTACACAGTCATGGGAAAATGACTTTGGCCTTGTTGATCCATAAAGCTGAAGCTGAAAAATATATGTCCCCACTAGGCCAGGTCTTTTTGCACTGTATTGGGTCATGTCTACAGGAGCAAGTGCTGAGACCTAAATAGAAGCCACAGACCCCCCCTTGACCTAGAGACCTCCTTAATCCTGTAGAAGGGAAGCTAAGTTTAGCTGATCAAAACACAAGACTCACTGCCTCTTGGAGGTGTGATGAGAAAAGGGGAGGGAGCCATTAAGAGCTATGAGTAATTTTAACAGGAAAGTTCAGTTAGATCCTGATATTTTTATGTGGAGATGTTTTGAAAGATCAAACTGTAAGTAGGAACTAGATCACCTTATAAAGGAGAAACTCTGATCTTTGTTAAGAAAATAAATTTAGCCCTAGTAACTACAACTTTAAAATGTAGTAGGATGACTTTAGTTTTTTTTTTTTTAATAATTTTTTATGAGGGAAAATTCCTGTGGAATTTCACAAGTATATCTTCTGGCACAGATATTTTTATTTGTTCTATTTATTAGTCGTGATCAGAGACTCAGTGCTAAGGCAGTCTTTGCTTGTATGCTAAATTCAGATAAAGCTAAGAACTAAACACATTATATACTTTTAAAAAGTTACATAAATATCATGAAATTTGTTCAAGATTCTAATTATGTTCAAGCATTCCTCGTGTGTTTTCCATTACAAGTTGCATGTACTCATCTTTATTTTTTATGAGAACATTTGACTAGCATTCCATTTATGTTTTGCATGAAAATATTGAGGTTTTTCCCATGTAACAGGGAAAAGTTGAGATGACAATTTTGGAAGTCATACTTCATGTAATTCCAAATCAGTGTTTTTAACTTTCTGTTTATTTTGCAGTACCTGGCTATTAACATGTATTAGTTTATTTTCTTTCTTTCTTTCTTTTTTTTTTTTTTTTTTTTTTTTTTTTTTTTTTTTTTTTTTTTTTTTTTTTTTTTTTTTTTTTTTTTTTTTTGTGTGTCTATTTTTCTTAAGTAAAGGGCATTGACTAAGCTAAAGGCAGACTGACTACACAGGATGACTTCAGGCCTGACTTTCTGCAGGACTGAGGAAGGGTCAATCTTATGGTAGGATATGTGTAGAAAGGTCATTCTCTTCACATTTGCATGAACAATGACACATTGTTGTGAACTACCAGTCTTCCTAGGAGTCTGCCCAGGAGCAATAGGACAATGCACCTGAACTTCCTTACTCTCAAATTACTCTCAAAATTCCAGTAGTCCAATGTTAGAAGCCACCTGGTTCATGGGTCAGATCTGAATGCTGTTCCTAGATGCCTTTTTCCTTTTTATGTTAATGTGAAAATTGGTAAGCAGTTAGCGAACAGAGGCCACCGTGACATTCTACATGGAAGCTGTTTCCTAAGTTGTCAGCACAGTTTGCGAATTTGCAAGTGACCGGCACTGTGATCCTATGTGGTTGATCACTGCCTGTGTGATTGAGGACAACAGAAGTTTCCTTGTGTCTCAACAACACTGCCTTTTATGCACCTGCCTGTGGGTATAGGACCCATGCTAAGCAGTGGCAGAACTCAGTACACTGGCTCAGTGACTAGTCTGGTGACTGAGCATTGCTGAAGAAAGTCTTCTCTGGTGTGTGGGCACTAGAAGAGAAGATCTTTTGGCTCACTAGTCCAAAGCCAGACTTGTCAGTGACTGCTTTTTGCGATATGTTGGGAAAACTGATCTAAAAATGAACTAACATAAATGGAACCACAAAATGGAGGAAAAAGTCTCAGTGGCACTGTTAAACCAGATGGGGGTCTAGATGAACCTGTTGCACTTTCCAGTGGCATGAGCTATATATTTCCCAAAGGTCATATTGCATTAGATTTCTTTTGCATGCAAAGAAAAAGCCATTTACTAAAAGCTTCAGAAATCTCAGCTTCTGATAAGCTATCACTTTCTTTTTTGAAACTTTGTCTTTCTCTTTGAGATCTCTCATATCTTCTCCACCTGAATATTCAGATGCTATCACATTTCGAGGTTGCCAATAAAAATATGATAATTAAACAAGAACAGACTTTGAAAATCAATCACAGAGCCTGAAGTTGGTAGCACTAAGAATAAATGCTTTAGAATTTTAGTGAGGGCATAGATGGCTGGGAGCAAGTGTAATTCAGGGAAGGTTTCGCACAAGAAGCAGATTTGGACCTTTAATGATGGGGAGGGATTGAATAATAGATGGTGAAGGAAGAGAGGGATATTGTAGAAAACAAAAATAAGAGGAACAAAGGGCCACAGACAGGAATGAATTGAAAGTGAAGTGTCCTGGACGGGAAGATGAAGTGATAGACTTGCAGAAAGGTGTTGCTAAATAACAGAGGGATGTGAAAGTGCTGCAGTCGATGTAAGATGTGCTTCACTGGAAAACAGGTTCTTGACAGCTATGGCTGGGATGTATCCTGATAAAGGGGATGTTTCACAAATATTCTTACTTCTGAGCTATGCAGATGGAAGGGAAAGCAAAGAGACTGGTACCAGAAATTAAGAGGCTATTTTTAGCAATGCTATATAAATGAACAACTAAAGCCTGGATTAGGATTGTATGGTGGGAAT
This sequence comes from Uropsilus gracilis, assembly GCA_004024945.1. NCBI lineage: Eukaryota > Metazoa > Chordata > Mammalia > Eulipotyphla > Talpidae > Uropsilus > Uropsilus gracilis. Next base: position 30,947 of record PVHY01012577.1, on the reverse strand, counting down.
TAAGAGGGAAGTTGAAAAAAGTATAGACATTTGATTGGGAGGACCAAGAGACAGGTTGGGGGCATGTCTAATTCCACATTTTTTATTCTATGTGTCAGGACATAGCTTGAATATATGAGGGCAGAATTGCTGTAAGCCGTCCAAATTGGAAGGCTGTATTGTGGCACATACAGGATTGAAATTTGGACTCCAGGATATAGACAGAACGGGACTGAACACAGTGATTGGGAGTTCACAGCAAAGATAATTAAATGGCTGATGATGATGACAGAGAGAGACCTGTGTTGTGCATGTTTATGAAAGAATGAAAGTAGACCATGAAAACTTGCGATTTCAAATTCAAATGTAGATTACAGGGTTTCTATTTACCTCTTTGTGTATGTTCTCTTATGCTGAACATCTTAATTACAAATGACATAGACATAATTAATAACTTTCAAGTTTTGGTTTGACTTATAAATCATATAGTGATTGTAATTTTAAGGTCTGATTCTGAGTTCCTTTAATTTATACTTGGTTTTAATGGTGATCAAACGAAAGTATCACAAAGATATAAAGGATAAGACAAACTTTAATGGTTATACTTATTAAATTATCATTCTATTTTCCAGTCAGTCCTGTACTAATATAAAGTTCTTTATTGATATTCAATTTGTTAGTTTATTTGGTCCCCAGTTTTAACAAAGTTGTCAACAATTATTCTTGTACTCTGAGTAGTATTCTGTCCTTGTATAAAATGAATAGATTCAATACATATATTTGGTGGATTTTAAAACCATTTAAATAACTTTTCAATTATATTTAGGGTGTAGATAGGGAATGTATTTGAAATGTTTTTAGAATCAGTATCATTGGAAGTTGATATTGTTGAAAATAAAGTTGCAAGTACAGTTGGAGGCAAAGAAAAGTCTTTTTCTTGTTATCTTGTTTTACCAATGTTGTTCTCAAACTATGGTTCCTTATCAGGAATTTAAAAAAATATTATTTTTGTGAAGTTTACTTTGTATTAAAAGTATAATTTATAAATCTACCTTAATGGGCACCTGAATTCATAATGTCTAATATGGAAGAAATAATCAATTTCTTGTGAGTTGAATGCCAACCTGTTCATATTTTTGAAAGTATTTGTATGTGTATGTATATATATACACCTCATATTATCGTTATATCAAACATTATCAAAGTTTACTTTCATATTCTTGTAGAATATAATAAATGAATAGAAATAATTATATTTTCACCTCTTCTTCAACATCTGTTGCCCACCTCTTGGTTGCTTATACTATGTTAGAGATTCCGCCATATAAGATGGGACACCTTCAGAAAAAACAATTGCTACAGATGGTTGATAATGAAAGTCAGAGTCCAATGGTCCACTGAGTTAATGACAGAATTAGAGACAGAGAAAAGTAATGTGCTGGGAGGAGGAAAAAGAAGAATAATTTCAGTTGAGAATAGGATTTATTTCCAAAGAGTAAGGAAAACAACTCAGATACAGAACAAGAAGTAAGCAAGCCTTCAGCTTTAAAAGTAATAGCAAATATAATAGTAATCATACTAATAAATTCCCTTTAACTTTGTTCCCTTCATGTGGATAAAGTTGCAATAAGAATACAGTTTCAATTACCATACTGAATAGAGAATGACATGAGGGGAACAGGTTGTGGAAACAATGACTGACTAATGTGTAGATTATAGAATAAGGAGAAATAAGTAGTTTGCAATAACTCAGGAAAAAGGTATAAAAAACACAAATGTGGTAGGAGCAAAAGAAGTAGTGAAGATGAAGAGACCTTGACTACAACAAATAATGATTTTGTTGACTAGCATATACTTGGAAGAGTCCTATCAAATATGATTTTTCCTTTTGTGCCTCTCATTGTTCTGAATACCTGCTTTCAGCTTAGCCTGTTTGTCAATAAACTCTTCTAAGTCACTCCCACAATTGTGTTACCTTTAGGGATACTCTTGTAGAGATCAGTCAGGTTTAACAGAACTATGAAAAGACTGAATATTTGTATTCACAGATTCTCACTTGTATTTGCAATGAAGATGATATGAAGAGCAATTTGACCAGATACTGTCCTTTCACTCTTATTCTAGATTCATGTATCCAACTTCCTCTTAGAAGTCCTACTTAATTGTATGTTTGTTCCTGGTTTAAATGAGACTTTATGATGATGATAAAAAAATTAATCATCTGTATTCATGGTTATGGAAAAATGGGATTTTTGTCTAATAAAAGGAAGAGGAGCTGGTGTGTGTTTGTAGTACCGGCTGCTGGGGAGATTGAAGAGTACTATCAAATATGATTTTTCCTTTTGTGAAGCAGGAGGGTTACCTGAGCCCAGGAGTTCTGGGCTATAGTGGACTATGCCCATCTGATGTTCCCACTAACTTTGCATCAAGATGACAACTTCCCAGGAGTGCAGACCACCAGGTTGATTAAAGAGCAGCAATCTGTCCCAGGTTGGGAAAGAGAGGGTAATATGTGCCAACATTTATGGTTTAGCTGTCCATCACAGCTCAATCTATAATTGTGATGTATCTGTTTCCCTTTTAGTAATTGATAGATTGTGAAATTTACTCCTGACATCAAGGACTATCATCAGAATCTATTTATTTATATCCAAAAGGCAGGCTTATTATACAAAATGGAAAAGGGAAGTAAAGGACCCTTGCATAGACACAAGGGATGCAGAAAGTGTTGCCCCCAAAGGGACAGATTTGTTAAGGAGAAAGAAAAAGATGCATATGTATAGTCACAGGTGGGTAGGGGGCTGCATTTGGAAGTGTTAAGTTTGAGGATGAGACACCTGCATAGACAGGTGAGCAGGAGACCTGATAATTATCATCAGAATTTAAAAGTCAAATTCTCCATCATTTACAATAATATTTGGGAGGGATATGGTGAAAAATGCTGGAAGAAAGTTAATTCTTATTGAACCCTGCAATTCTGCACAGAATTTCTAACTGCATGACCCATTGTTTATTTATTAGTGTGTTGAAATATATTTGAGTACACAGCTGAAAGTACCACACCTTTTATCTGTGCAAATTTCTATTGTTGGGAGTGGGAGGATAGTGCCTATTAAAAAATAATTTATTCTCTAAATTAATAATGTCTTTATATTATGTATTTGAGTACACAGCTGAAAGTACCACACCTTTTATCTGTGCAGATTTCTATTGTTGGGAGTGGGAGGATAGTGCCTATTAAAAATAATTTATTCTCTAAATTAATAATGTCTTTATATTAAGCTTTAAGCACATTACATTTTCAGAATCAACACTATCTAGGTTAATTGTTTGTAAATCACTTTCATTTCTCTACTTTTGACTTTTTAATTATCAAGGTTTCAATTCATCTTGCATTCTCTTAATTCCAAATATGATAGTCAAAAAATTAAAGAATTAAGGATTCTACATCCAAGATGTGTTTTCACTGTAGTGATTTGCTCAGTAACCTTGAGAAATCACTTCAACTCACTTGCCATATGGAATCTCCCTTCCTCTGTCAAATTTTGTTAAGGCGAATCATTTCCACAGAACTAAGAGATTTAGAGGATAAATAGAATTTGTGTTGAAGTGAGAGAGATATTTTTGCTGACAAATAGCCACAGTAGCTTTGAGCATTCATCAAATGTAATTTGCATAGACTTGCAATGAACTCAGTAGCCATATTTGTTCTCATACTTTCTGTAAAAAAATGCTTCCTGTAAATGTTTCTAGTAGCTCTCTAAAATGAGATGTATTTTTTCGAAACGAGAAAGAGTAAGCACATAGATTACTCATGAGTTCTCAAAAAATCTTCAAGCTCTATTCCTCACATACCTTCTTATAGTTCCTATTCTTCATGGAGTCAGAAATAAAAATTTTCAATTTATCCTGTCAAAAGACTTCTTGAAAACTGTGATAAAGGCAAATTTGCATCTCTTATCAGTGGGGCTTGTCATCTAGCTTTCTATATACTTGCATTATCTGATGGCACTCTGTTATGTATGACTATGATGTCTGTGCAGAGTTCATGAACTAACAGTAGAGGGGCAGTTTTCAAATGAGCTTTGAATACACTTAAATGAAAATACTGGTGATAATTATTCCTCAGTGTAATCTTTTATTTTCTTTAATTAAATGGATATCTAAACTATTTTCCTCAATATCCAGTTGGGAAAATTTCAGATTATGTCTATTTACTAGACTATGAAAGCATCTTTAAATGTAAATTATGTCTCCTAGGATTGATTTAGATATCTATCTCTAATATATTGCTACACTTAAAAAGTTGGTTAAAGTATTATCAAATCCTGATATGAAAAACAAGAGCTTACTTTGGTAATTCTGAGTCCAAGACAATTTAAGACAAACAATAACAGCTTTGACTCGGTGATTAAAAACAAAAAATAAAAAGACTTTTTACTAATATATTCCAAATAATCCTTTCTATACTATTGTCAGCTATGATACTGCCTGTATTTTAACTTGAGGCTCTGTTTTCTTTAGAAATTCTCTTCCTGTGGATTCTTTCACATTACAGTTTTAAAATATCTTGGTGTCTTAGAGTTTTCATTATATCTTGGGCATTGTCTAGAGTTTAGCTGATACCTAAATTATCCACTCACAAGTTCAAGTTTGTTGGTCATTTATCAACTTCATGAATCCTTTCAATTTCCTGATTTAGGATGCTCAGTAAGTCACTCACACTACTTGTTAGACTCCTCTGTTATTAAGCCCTTCTGATTGGATACACTGGGTTAATAATCCACTGCCCTCGTTATGTGGGTTTATTTCAGTTCTTCATAAAACTGGCTTTATGTATAATGATACTTAAAGCACCTGTGTTCTAAAATTCATCCAGTCACTTGACAGTATTTCTAAGATAGTATCTCACGCTCATCTTTTTTATGAACAAATTCAGACTTTTTTATGAACAAATTCAACATTTGTTACCTGTTGTATATATGCTGGGTAGTGTGCTTGACACCGAAGCATTAAAGAAAGCAGGGCATCTGAAACAATGAAATTATGGCATAAAAGAGTTCGTAGTCAGCTCTACCTCATGTTGCTGTCTAAATTTCAAGCTGCATAATAAGACAGGCAATTTTTACCTATGTAGCAGCTCCACAGAAGAAACTTTATATGTTAGTCCAACATGCTCTAATTTTAGCTTCCTTATGCTTTTGTTCTCCAGAGACATATTTTTGCAGCATGTAAATGTCACCTCTACAGCAGCATGCTTCATGCACACAATCAGCTGTGTACTTAAAAGCCATGAGGAGGTGAGAGAAAGTTTGTAGCCCAAGTTGGTGACATATTCAGGGACTCATAAGAGATCCCTCCTAAACGTGTCAGATTCAGTCATGTTTAGAAAGGAGAACTATTGCTAAATGGATTACAGAGATCTCTTAAAAAATATAAGAGTGGATCCTGGTCATTTTAGAAGGAAGAAGATTCTAAAGGAAGTACACGGGGCTCTACTAGACTAGTAAATAATAGCTACTAGGAGGCAGCTACAATTTCATGCTGAACCCTGATCCATTGTGAACACACTGTAAATTGTTCTGAAAAAAGACCACTCTCTGCTCCTTGCTCTTGCAGACAGGAGAGCAAGGCTGTCTGCTTGGACTTGAAGTCTGAAACAGCTACACACAGTCTCTTGCATACAGGTGAAGTGGAGTTTGGCAGTAAATACCCTGCCTTTGCATCTCTACAGCACATTTTCTAGAAAGGAAGTGATGAAAATCCTGTGCTGTTTCCCTGTGCCTCAACAACATCAGGGTATCCTTAGGTCATGAAAAAGTCAAACTAGAAATCCTTCCAGAATCATCACATTTTCAGGGTCAGTGACTCACTTTGGCTACCTATAGAAACCAAATCCAAGCTGTGTTTATAGGAACAGCTTTTATAGAGTAAAATCTGCCAGATTGCTCCCCAGATTTGAACCTCACTTGGATTATCTAACTAACTTTTTGTCTACCTACCATTGGGACTTATTTCCAGCTCACACCACTTACTTTCCTCCACAAGTCCATTGGTGGACTTCTCTAGGGAAGACATGTAAAGAGTCAGGGTATGGGTCACAAGGAAGGACAAGAAAGATTGCTCAGCCACAAAAACTGAGGGCTGATTGGAAGCATGAACCCAACAGCAATTTTAATGCACCCCATAAGCCCTTTTATAGATTTCAAACAAGGGAAAAAAGTGGCTCAGGCAAAATCAGATTAGGTAAAACAGTAGTTTCCTGTGGGATACTTGGGGGCAGGGAATTCTTTATTAACTTGCTGTTATCTCCTAAGGAAGGTCTCTTAGGGTTAATGTTGGAGGAACAGTGAAACAGCTGCCCACTGGAGGTCAATCATGCCATTTCCATCTTCAGTGTTCTGAAGATAGTTAAGAGTGGAATGAGGTGTTCTTCATCCACAGCATGAGTCCTATAGGACCTCTTAGCTCACAGCCCATAGCAGACGTATCTATGGATGGGGTAAAGGCATGTTTATGGATCCTGAGGTGTGCGGTAAGGAAATGGCCACAGCACAGCAGGCCTAGATGCCCTATGTCAGTATTTCTGAGAGGGAACAAGATGAAAGAAAGGCTGAATCAAATGCTTTTATGTGTCACTTCTTATGAAGAGAAAAAAAATTGGTATTCAAGACATGCTGTAAAATTCCCAGAATGTCCACCATCGTCAGCTCAGAAGCTTCACTTCCCCAGCTGGATCTAACCATTTTGTATGACTTCACTAGGATGAGAAAGAGGGAATGACCTGTGCTATTTATTACTGTAATGGTTTGAGATTTGAAAGGAGAGTCAGATTACATTGATGCAGCTGGGTACACATGAAGTCTCAAATTGCTTTCACATAGTGGAGGAATTAGGACTCTTTCTGTTTCTGTCTTCATTCTTTATCCCTGTTGTTCTAATTATCTGCTCTCAACTTGGTGTGATCAAGGGGTGGAATTTTTTGACTTGCACTCATGGTTCCTGTTTTTTTGGGAAACCTCCCTTAGAGAGTAGGCTGGCTCCACCAGAGGTACCACGGGCCTGTCAGGGAGGCACAGCAGAGGAGGAGAACTTCAGACTATGTTTTTCTTGTATATTTTTAGAAATTCTCTTGGTTTTCCAGACCAAAGTAGGTCTGTTCTGTATCAGGCCCTATTTAATCCTGTGCTAATTAGCATGAGTGCTCTATCAGAGAAGTCTGTAGAGCTGACTTTGCAGTTCTTTCCACAGAGTATCATCTCTCTTGCCAGTTTTCTCCAGTTGATTTTTCTTCAGTTCAGTAATTAGTTGTGTTTGTATGGTTTGGGGTTTGGGATGTTGAGAACAGAGGGATGGCTTTTGTCCATGTTCTGGAAAGATGGCTGTCCTGTTACTTCAAAGACATGAAGGAAAAAAACTATTGAGAAACTTTGACCTTCGTTTCATAGAGGTCAGATGCATGATGGTCACATCACTTGCTTTTCTAAATAATAAAACCACGTAGGCATCTCTTACATCTTCTTTTTATAAGCTTCTTGTATTGCTCATAAGATAAAAAATCATAAATATATAAATGATATGCTACTTAGGAAATAAATGGATGTACTCGCCAGACTACAAAGAAGCATACTTATCATACTGCGTACTTTTGGGGCAGATTAAAAATACTCAAAAAATTACTAGCTGGGTTGTATTATCAATTTTTCATTTATTGAAAATATTACATTTAAATATTACATTTAAAATGTTACATTTTTCATTTATTGAAAAAATTACATTACATATATTTTCCAAACTGGGATTATTTGCTCTGTCCTGTGCTACAGATGTAATTTAGTTTGAGCAAAAACAGTCTGTTTTCTTTGTTTCACTTTGCTTTTTCAAAATGTAGAAATTATTTTACCGTAGTTGAATGAAGTATTGGGCAAAACAACCTCTCTGAGGAGTGCCAGGGTGACCTCACATAGAACTGCCCCACAGCTCTGCTATTCTTCTTTGCTTTCTAGCTCTGGAGCGGTACACTGAGAACAGACACATGTCCTCTATTCATTAACCAAGGACAAGTTTCCACTCTGATTGAGCCCCGGGATGGTACACTGCTCATAATGTTTTTCTTAGATCCCCTCAACTCTCAGTCATGTTAGTTACTGTCCAAAGCATATCTAGCAAACCCAGTTTGGTACCTGATGTTAAGCTCCAATGAGAGTGAAATTTATACTGTTTATATTGTTCCAGAGAAGTTTGAAAATCATAATTAATCCACATTACTAATTTGCAGACAGGGAATAGTAGATATTGTCAGTCTCCTAGACAAGGAACTATTATTCAATGTTTATTTCAGAGATCAGTTAGTTATGGGCTTAAATTATTTCATAGGCATGGAACATTCTATTCTGAGGATTGTTTCTTTTCTGTTACAGTTGATGAATTTCTCTGTCATTGTCAAGATTTGCCTGTGTCAGCTTCTAATAAAAAGTATGATAATTTTATGATGACTTCCAGGCCCTCTGTATAAAGCAAGTTTTAATCAAATATAGTTATTAGGCTGCAGAGTTATAAAATAATGAATATAGTTGATGGTTAAGGAATATTTCTGAGTAAATATTACTAGTCAGACACTCAAGTACTTAACTACCTTTTAATGGAAACTGGATTTCTGCTAAAACATCTGTGTATAAGTACTTTTTAGTAGATTTTTAGTAGATCCATAAAATATCAGAACAATATATAAATATTTCTGAGATAGCTTTCACTATTGTGTATGGTCCCCACCCCCCACAATCTATTCACCCCAACCTTTTATTCAATCCTACATTACTAACTGGAGGTTTCCCTCTCTCTATTTCTTAGACATATGAATTTCTTTTACTTCTTTGGAGATGCTGAAAAATCTCTTCCTTTATTTTACTTTCTTGTCATAGAATTTTCTTCATTCAACTGCTCTTTCCATCAGCTATCTTCTACTCTATAGATCTCAGTTTAAAAATGACTTTTTAGAGAATCATTCCTTGATCTCTCAAAACTCATACATTTAAGTTATGATTCCAGTTCTCTGTTGTATACATTCCTTTTTTGGGGGGATTTTATATACCTAAATAATTTGTTTCAAGTCTGGCCTTTTGCATTAGAGAATTTTTTCACAGCAGCAGTTATTTTGCCTAACATTGCAGTTCTAGCACATTTCCAGAAGATAATTGATAATTGACTAAGATCATCTTGTTTAAATCCTCTATCATGTAGGAACTCTAAAGTCTAGAGATGACAAATGGTTTTTTGGAGGAACACAGGAACCAAATCAATTTTAAATTTCCTGACTCCTAGTCTGATGTCTGCACAGCTATTGTGTGAGAGTGAACTGTGGGAAAGCTGAGCTGTGGGAAAAGCTTCTCTGGGTGATAGTTAACAAAGGAGGCATTCTGCAGGTATGCCCTTGCCTTCCTGCCAACTTGAATTAAAAAGCATATTGCCATATTTTTTAGATATACAGAAAAGTTGTGCAAATAATACAACTATTGTATTATATCCTTCAATGGGATTTTCCAAATGCCAACATTTCTCTTCCCCATCTTTTTCTTTATGATCATCAGTCATGTAATTATAATAATGCCTTGAACTATTCTACTAGTAAAGTGAAGATAAGATATTTTTTATCCTTAAATGATTTAGCCTATATATTGTCATAAAATATTACAAGCAAAAATGACATGGATGGAGCTAGAGGGAATCATGTTAGCAGAAATAAGTCAGAAAGAAAAAAAGAAATACTGGATGGTCTCACTTATATGAGGGATATAGGAAAAACAAATAAACAATTTAAAAGAAAGGGACAAGAATAATTTAAAAGAAAGGGACAAGAATAATTTAAAACTGTCAATAGATCAAGAGAGGGGGAGGAGGGAAAAATCCAGGGGAGGGATGGACTCAAGAGATTAAGATGGTTCACGGGTGTTAAGATGGAGGGAGAACCTCGAGGTAGACAATGATGTAAAATATGTATATATGTACAATCAACTAAAAATTATAAATAAAAAATAGACTCACATTTGAAAAAAATTTCTTTGTATACTGCAGCACAGTGATCAAAATCAGAATATTAAAGATTATTATATAATCTGCAGTCCTTATGCAGATTTTGCCAGTTGTCTCCAGAATGCTGTATCAAAAGGAAACCCAGGCTCATGTGATGTATTCTGTTGTCGCTTCTCTTAGCTTCTTTTCATCTGGAAGTTGTTTTTTTTTTTTTATATAGTTTTCTAAAACATATATGTCAAATCTTTTGTAGATTGTCCTTAATTTGAATTTGTTGATATTTCCTCATGATTAGGCAGGAACACACAGAAGTAGTGTTGTGTCCTGCACCTCTTATCAGAAAGCACGTGGTGCTTCATTACTTTATCATTGGCATTATTAACTTGGATTACATAGATGTAGTGCTAGCTGCCAGTCTCCCTACTGTAAAGCTACATAGTTGATTTTTCATAGTTGATAATTATATGTGGGAATTACTTTCGACTATGTAAATATCTTGTTACTCCAAAATTTTCATCCATGTTTCTTGCCTGAATCAATATCATCATCATCATCATCATCATCATCATCATTATTGTTGTTATCATTACTATTTAGCAATACCATATAGTCATGCCTCAGCTTCACATTTAGAAAGACTAAGTTTAGTTCTCTGATGTAATTTTTTAAAATTTTGCATTCCACTGACTTGAAGAAATACTAGCCTCTTTGTTTCTGAAATTCCTATTTTTTATTTACATTCTCCATCAATAGCTTATATGCCCTCTAGTACTTTCTCTTTCCTGCCTCCTTTTTAAAAAAACTTCAGAAACCTTATTTCATTTATTTGTGCTCACTTGTTTTTGTAAATATTTTGTTCTGTCAAATTGTCAAGATCATTTTTCCAACATGTAACTGGGTTTTTCTTTTTTTATGTCCTCTCCAGCACTTGTTGTTTGGGGTCTTTTTAATATCTGCTATTCTCTTAGATGGTAGCCCAGTCTGGCCTGCATCTTCCTTATTAATAGCTATGGTGTACATTTTCCTTGTGTATTTTGGCATTCTCTTCCAATCGGTTGCCGACTGGATTAATTTTTAATGTTGAATTTCAGAAGTTCTTTACTTTATATTTACTTGATATTAATCAAGATAACATTAATTTAAAACACTCTATGTGACCTATGGGAATAGGTCCACACCTCTTCAGATAAGTGTTACCACAGCACACACAACACCAAAGTACCCATAATCCACTAGACCCTACCCACCCCTTACAATAACCTAAATTCTGCAGTCATATTTCTAGGGTTAGTTTTGTATCTTTGTAACTTTATATTATACATATGAGTGAAATCATATAATATTTGTCTTTTTCCTTCTGACTTGCTGATATTTTAGTTTCTATTTATTATTTTCACTTATTGCCTTCCTTCCACTAACTTTATGTCTTTTTTGTTCTTTAAAGTTGCTTTAGGTATAATTTTTGCCTGACTCTATTGTTATGATTGCAAAATGGTAGTTTATACTTAGTTTTATATTTATAGGCTACCTTTCTACAATAAAGAAATATGCTCTTCTCACCAGGTATATTTTAATAGATTGCCTCATGAATTACTGTTTTAGTCAGTGGGTTTTAATAATTTACTATCATTTATTTTGATGTCTAAATTATCTGAGCATTGTCAAGTGGGAATCTTTCAGATGGGTTCCTATATCCTTTTCAAATGTCCTCATGTTTCTTTAGTTTTTTTTTTATATACTTTTTTTATATTCTGGTGCAACAAGGTTTTTCAGGTTCATTTTGCACATCTCCACCTCAACTTTGTAATTGGCCATTTATCTTAAGAGTTGCTTACCTTTCTGCTAGCATAATCACTTTCAGACTTTTCATGCACTTATTTCTATTAATTTTTATATCAATTTTCTCTCTTTCCATATATACTTTCTCTTCTCTCCTTTTGTCTCTCTGCCCCGCTATTTACAAACATATATATTGTTATAATATATAATGTAAGAGGTCAATATAACTGCATGCTTCATATATATGTACATATATTTATGTATTTTCCCTTTGCATTCTATCTCACTTTCTGAACCTCGTCTTCATTTCTTTTTATACTTGTATTCCACTACATAGATAAATTATAGCTCATTCAACTAACCTTGTTCATTTGCATGTTTTGCTTCTAATATTTTATGGTAACAATTCTGCATGGCATATCCTTGTGCATAAGTTATTTATAAATGGTTGGAGGTATATCTATCCAGTAAATTAAATGAAAGTAGCAATTATTTATGTTAGGCAATACATGTTATTTTGCTAGATATTGCCAAATTCCTCTCATAAGGATAGCATTAGGTAGTATCAATTTCTTTCATGTTGGCAATAAAAAGGACTCATTTCTTTATAGCTTTACCAAAGGTGTGTATTGTTATACTTCTAAATTTTTTGTCAATCAAATAGCATACCAAGTGGTGTAGCTTTAATTTGCCTTTTTGTGTGTATATGTAAATTACTTGTGATTTTTACCATTTTTCTGTTGGGATTCACCTCATTTTTAAGGGAACTTTTTTGGTATAATGAGAATAATGACACTTTACCTGTGATTTAATTTGCAACTGTTTTCTCCTAATTGTTCAGTGTCTACGCTGATGCATAAACTGAACTGGAGGAATTAGCTAATGAATTAGCTGAGAAAAATAAATGAGACATTAAATTAGAAAGGTAGTAAATGATATCTGTTCAAAAATGATATGATCATGTCTCTGAAAACTCCCAAAGAATCTATGCTAAAATGAACCCAACAATAATGATGACTCAAAGAGATAAATAATTGAGCAATATGTCAAGGGATGAGGTTAACAAAAGCTAGCCAGTTATAAAATGCTGGAGAAAAACCCATTTACAGTAGCAACAAAAGAGATAAAATACTTCACTAGGTGCAATCTGTATTTTGTAGTATTTTTTACAAATTCAACAGTGTAGGTCCCTTTGAAAACTTTAAATCTGAAGGTTCCAGATCATTCTAGCTGCTTCCACATTATTCCAGGAGGTATAGTTTTGTCTTATAGCATGCCCTAACCTGAATTCCCAACTACCTGTGACTCAAAAACTCCTAAAGGTCAGTAGGCATATAATCAGTTACAGAAAAGACTTTCTGTGTTGAAGGATTTTCCAAGCCAATGACAGGGACTAAAGGAAGAATGTCTGGTTATTCAGATAAGAGAGTTGACAGAATAATAGATTATATGGCCCTTAACAGGAGGGGTGATTTTTGCCCTGGTATAATTAGAGAGCAGTGGGGAAATAGGGCAAAAAAGCTTAACCCAAAGGCTGAGCTTGAGGAGTTATGGTGAAGAACCAAGGAGGAAGCCCCAAATGAGAGAGCATGTGGGTAGCTGAAAAGGTTCATTCAGGATATATGGAAACTTGAATTTGGGCATAAGAATCATTCTAAACCCCAGAAACACCCAAGACTTGCTAGAATATTCTTGTGTGTTTTGTGGTGAAGCTGAATCTAGACATTTTAGTGTCAGTTGCCAACATCTTTCATGATAGAAAAATCTCATTTATCCTTAACTTTAGGGGAAACAGGAAAAAAAAAGTAACCCAAGCAGACGCTTGCAAGATGAGGAATTGACACAGAGGAGAACTGAGTCTCCTCATTTGGGCTATATGCACATTCCCCATGCTGACTAAGCAGAAAGGGTAGCTCCTTTATATCACAACCATTAATTTTCAGCATTAGGTAAATACTGTTAACAGAAAAAAAGCACGTTGTTCTAGTTTGAACTCCCCCTTTTTTTTTTGGCCATTTTGTTCTGTTACATCCAACAACAACAAAAACCTTTTATTATATAAAGAGGAAGCTGGAAGTTTAGATATTGGCTTCTATTCTTAGACCTAAGAAAGTAGCTTTTGCCATTCATAGGCATATAGCTAAACATTACTTTGACTATGTCTTTTCTTTTTTTAGTGTGACTTTTTATTTTTATATAATTTACATTATGAGTACTCTTTTTCCCTTTTTCTCTCCACACATATCTGTATATGCAAATAAATTGTAATATTTATATCTTTTTTTCTGAGAATAAGTGAAGGGTATAATTTCTTTATATTCTTAACTATTTAAGAACAAAAAATAGAAATCTATTATATAATAATGGAATTATTGACAAGGATCATTTAACTTTGTAAAACACTCCATATTCAAATATTTTTAATTGACCCAATAATGTCCTTTATAGGTATCATTTTCCTATTTCAGGATTCAATCCAACATTATATGTTACATTTAGCTCTCAAAAATCTTTAGCTTACTTTTACCTGAAATAGTTTTCTTTGTATCTGTGCAGGATACCCACAGCAATGCATTTTTGGCAGAGATATCAGTGAAAGGATGGGTTTTTTTCAGTAAATCATTTCCGGAATCACACAGAGTCCATGCATTTGACTACAATGTTAGCTCTGATTCCTTGACTGAGGTGAAAGTCTTCAAGATTTTTCCTTCACCAGGTTACTATTTATCATTTTGTAATTTATAGCTAATTTGAGGGAATATTTTAATGCTCTGCGTGTATTTTCTATTATTACTAAGTTTCCACTATCTAATTTTGCTATTCGTTAATGCTTTCTGAGCATCATGATACTTCTATATTTATTCATTGGCATTGGACTGCAAGGAAGAACTCTCCCTCCCCTCCATTTATCTGTTTTCTCCACTTGTTTTTATTAGTATAGGATCAGGAGTTTTACTTTATCCCCAATAATAGTTTTTGATACTCATATTGTTGCATATATTTCAAATTGGTTCCTGGATGCATTTGACATGTCCTCATGATATTTGAGCAATTTCTGAACTTCTAGTACAACAAATTATTCTGGACTCATCTTGTACTTTTCTTGTCTCATCCCTGGAATCAGTCCTTTCTCCTCGAAGCTTTGACCTTACTTTTGTCAAGTCCATGCAGTCAAATGGTTTTCCATCATAACTGTATTCCAGGTTTACTAGCCTCCTTGCTGCTCTGTACACACACAGCATCCACATCTACCTGCCTATATACTGCTTCTTCTGTGGTCCCCAAACTTTAGCCTATCTCTCAGATCTGTTTCCTTTCCCTTTCTTTCCACAAAGGAAACAGGGAAAAGGAACCACTGCTACATCTTTAACTCCTTCACTTTTAGGCTGGATTCTACAAGTGGATTGACTGGGTAGTATCTTTTTTCCATGGGAATTCTTATATTTCCAGAAGTTGTACAATTGGAGAGTTTAACCTCCCAGAAAGAGGAGGTTTATATTCTTCCTCAGAGATTATAAGAGTATCTTCAAGAATATTTAACACATTCTCTACCTCCACTTCTATCTCCCTACACCAAGCATTCTCCGTCAAACTCCAGCTCACAGTTGTTTTTCCTCAGAACTCCTATTATGCTTGGAATCTGAACTACACAATTTACCTTTTGTTTATGTGTCTGTTCTAAGACTGCTTCAAGTTTTCTATGAAGGTTCTTAATTACTTTAGGGGAAAATTTTTCATATACATACCCATATAAGGTTTTCTCTCACAGTATCTGATCCTATTTCTTACATTCAAAAGAATATACAGTTCCTAGCTTTAATCCACAAACATGTAGATGAATTAAATACTTTTTGAGGAAGTAAACACTAATCATAGAACTCATACAGCAAATTCAAAGAAATGGTACTAGGACTTAGATCTCCTAATCTCATTATAATGTTTTCTAAATCCTCAGATATCATATATAAATTCCCAAACCTTGCCATCTGTTTAGTATTAATCTGCTGCACCCAGAAATTATGATCTTGTGATATGGTCCTTTTTCTTGCCCTCTTTAAAATAAAGTTAGAATAAAAATTCCTTAGAAATGAGAGATGGAGGAAAGCATAGACCTATGACAAAGGTAGATAGAAAATCCTTAAGCCCCATGAAAGCTTCCTTAGTAGGAAGAAAGTTGACAGCATCCTTTCTGTGTTTGATGTAGTTAGCAAGTCATGTTGAGAGTAGAAAAAAAGACATTTGGTTGTCTGCCTCCAGTATGATCAGTGTTGATTGTGTTGGCACTTTGCATTTCCCATATAATCTATTCCATATTTATTTTAATTTTTAGATAAGTTCTAACTGCTATTATCAAGAAAAGGCCTTACTATAATCTTATTCCAAAATGTTCATGGAATCCACATTTTTGATATTTTATTCATTAATTCCATAAACACTGGAAGTCCACCATATGCTATGGTGTATACTTAGACTCTTGGATAAGGAGAGGTTTTCTGAGGAAGTGATCGTTTAAGTGAGGCCTGTAGGATGAGCAGAAGGTGTCAGGTGAAAGCTAGCAGAGAGGATAGCAGGAGGGTCTCTGGGGGGTGTGAAAGGATGTAAGAAATGGTCCAGAGCATGGTGAACATGAGATGGAGTTGTTTGGGAGATTGCAGGTGGATGTAGGACATCCCTTAGAAGGGATTTTCAGATTGGTTGAACTGAATTCCTCCCTATCTACTGATACCAGAACATATGGCTAGTGTCTATCTCTTACACATTTGTATTTCTGGGTCTAACATGGTTGCCGGCACAAGGCAATTTGGTTTCCCTTAATGTCACAGCTCACTCTATGTCTCTGGAATGATTAAGGTTACATGATTAAGGTTACAGCACCATGTTAGAGCATAATTCTGGCCCAAGAAGACATTCACATGAACAGTTTTTCTAAATCTAATCAACATTTTAGACCACATATCATGAAACAGAAAATAGTATTCTAAATGTGATGACCTCTTCAATTCAGTGTTTTACCTTTCTCATACAAAGAAATTTTGCTTTTCCAGATCCCTATTTTTCTGAGATTCATTCTTGTACTATTTTGTTGCTCTTAAAAAAAAATCTCTCATTTTCCTTTCTTCTCAAGTGAATGGTGCAGGTAATTTTTGAGGCATTCTTACAGCTTGTCTTGCTCCATTAGGTTTCATTTTTGTGACATTCCAGAGGCTTATGGTGACTGCAAGGAAGTATACAGAGGACTTTCACTTTTCATCAGTATCTTCAAGAGTTTTTTCCTGATTGTAACGATAGCATAGCTTTTATATTTTCTCTGCTCTGTACAGTATTAGAAATAAAACCTTAACAGAGCAGACAGTCTGGTTATTTTAGAGCATTTATATCTTTCATTGTACAGTCAATCTCTGTAGTGTGTTTTTGAAGAAGTGATATTTTTTCCTAAAAACACAACCACTATGACCTTTGGTTTACTATTCTTGGTAGGCAGACTACAGACTGTTCAGATGTAGAGCAATCTGTGGAGTAATGAAGAACAATTATTCCTGCTAGGCACAAAGAAAGCTATTTCACGTGTAACCTAAATTGAAAAGAGACAAAGAACACTTCTTGATTAACCTGTCAGAAAGAGCTTAGGAGAAAAGTGTTTCCCAACAAGTTGAAGAACATATTTTTAAAACATCTGTCAACACTAATGTGAGACTGAAGATTGGTACCTGTGTAAAACAGAGTTCAATTTTGTTCTCCAATTTCACCAAAATCAGCAGGGAAGGCAAATGATAGTGGGATGGAACCTTTTCTAGCTTACTGGAGATATGCTCAGGTAGAAAAGATTTAAATGATCCCAATGCCATCTGGTTGTACACATTCGCTCATGTGTATTTCCTTGGGGCATTAAAGTAGGGAGACGTGAAATTATTTTGTTGTCAACATTTAGGTAAAAAAAATATTTCTGGGACATTAGGTGCACTAATTGAATAGATGATAGATATGAATCAAATGTGAGATGGTAAAGGGTTATTGTGTAAGTTCATCAGGAAACAAATTATCCATGACTTCTGAAAATATGGCAAGGTACTTCTCCACTGCAATCTCACCTCAGAGACCATCCTAAAGGTATTTAGGATTTTCTTTCTTTGCTTTTTTTAGTAGATAAAATTAGTTTGCAACATTGTATACGTTTCAACTGTATATTTTTCATTTCAGCAGCTATGTTTTCCTCATCACACCCACTACCAATTAACCAGTGGTGATCTACCACAAAGCTATTTCCCACCCCTTCTTCCCTTTGGTGACCACTTATTTATTTATTTATTTATCTATTTATTTATTTATTTATTTATTTATTTATTTATTCATTCATTCATTCATTCATTCATTCATTCATTCATTCATTCATTTATTTAATAGCCTAAAGGGTTTGTTTTGTTGTCATGGTCTGATAGCTTTTGCTTTTCTTCATATTCTATACATGAGTGAAATCATACAGTATTAGTCTTTCTCTTTGAGCATAATTTCCTCAAGATAAATACATGTGGAAAATGAAAATATTTTATCTTTTTTTGGTCTGAGTAGTATTCCATTGTGCATGCATGTGTATGCATGTGCATATGTGCCACAGCTTCTTAATTCATTCATCTGTCATTGGACACTGGGGTTGCTTCTGTATGTTGGCTATTGTAAATAGTGTTACAATGAACATAAGCAAGTATATTTCTTCTCAAATTAGTACTTTTATGTTCTTTAAACATGTTCCTATATCATGGATCATATCATGGTTCTGTTTTTAGTTTCTTGAACCTCCATACTGTTTCCAAAGTGAATACACTAATTAACATTCCTACAACGATTTAATGACAATTCCATTTCTACATATTCTTACCAATCATTATGTTTATTGACTTTTTGGTAATAGATGTTATAATTAATGTGAGGAAACTCTCATTGTGGATTTGATTTGCAGTTCCCTAATGAAAACTGATGCAGACCATTTTTTTTCTACTTGCCACCTGAATGTACTCTTTATTGAAATGCTATTTAGATTTTGTCTATTTTTAAATAAGATACTTTGTTGTTGTTGTTGAGTTATATAAGTTGCTTATGTATTTTGGATATGAACCTCTTGTCTACCCCCTGGTATCTGACATATGGTTTGCAAATAAGTTTACTGCTCACTAGGCTGCCTTTTGTTTTAGTGATGGTTTCTTTTGCTGTGCAGCAAGCAGCTTTTTAGTTTGATGTAGTCCCATTGTTGATTGTTGTCTTTTATTTCTCTTGCTGTTGGAGAGGAATCCACCAAGAAATCACTAAAGTGAATGTGAAATAAACAGTTCTTAACTGCACTAAAAAATACCTTCTGGAACATTGACAAAGATGATTTTTCGAAAGATCCTTCAATCTTGAAACATTGGATATTTGTTATGTCAAAAATGTTGAAAATCTATGTTCCAACCCCAGAAGCATGGTAAACTCATGTTTTTTTTTTTAATTTATATTTTTTTCCATAGAAAATTAAAAGCTTTGCATTACCTGCCAGTCAATGGAAATCTGTGAATTCCCTTTTCTGTGTGCTGTGAGAA
Organism: Uropsilus gracilis; assembly: GCA_004024945.1. Taxonomy (NCBI): domain Eukaryota; kingdom Metazoa; phylum Chordata; class Mammalia; order Eulipotyphla; family Talpidae; genus Uropsilus; species Uropsilus gracilis. Next base: position 11,589 of record PVHY01012577.1, on the reverse strand, counting down.
TCTTTGGAAGTCAAACTGCTTCAGAATCTATAACTGAACACTTTTAACAGGTACCATTACCCATTAACCAGAGTGACTAACTTTGTCCCTGGTTATGGGTTATTCTTTTGGACTTAGTTGGCTTTGGTCTTGTAATGGTGGTTTCAAAGAAGCAGTAAGAATGTGCTTTTTAAAAATATTCATTCATTCATTTATTCATTCATTTGTTTGCTTATTTTTTTTAATCTAGAGCTATCTTTCTCCATAGTTTCTGTTCACATTTAGATGTTTTTCAGGGACTGCTTGTATAGGGATGTGGAAACCAAGGCATATGCAGTCAGATTTTAGTGCTGACTGTAGGTCAATTAGGACTACTTGAGATGGAGTAGGGGAGGCTGTCAACAAAGTCTTTTAAAATTATACATCCAAGCTTTTATTACTGACTTCTTGCCTATTTTCCTAAAAAATATTGTGTCTCACATGCTTCCGTCTGTCCAGTTTTTTCCCCTTGTTCATCAAACACATATTTAATGAAACCCTTGGGCAGGCCAGTCTCTCAGCAAAGGTGTTAACGCTGCTCCACCACGCAGTGAGAGGCCAGCGGCTAGTTCTAAGCAATGTCAGCATGACACTGGGAGAAAGCAGGAGGCACCAGCTCTGTGGGAAAGTCGTTGGCACTGGCAAGAGAAGGATGTCACTGGTGACAACGCACTGCCTCTACCTCCTTGGAAATATTTTGATTTCACCTGGAAATCATTTGGATTAAAATGCTAAAGTCAGTTTGGGAGTCACAGCTGGAGTCCATTGGTTGTGTGGTTGTGGGCTGTAACAAGACAGGAAGTCCTACCCCAGCACTTTTCTCCCTTTATCAACAGGTACGCAGACGAGCAATTACTGATCAGTCTATAAATTAGATGTTCTGATGCCTCTATTTGATAGTCCATGTGGAATCCAATTCCAGTTCATTTGGATTCCTTTGTTCTTTTACCTCCAAACATAAATCAGAGGATTAATGGCCTTAAAATCGATTAACATTACAGAAAAGAACTTGAAAAAATATCTTTGTTTCTCCACAAATCCCCTCATTTACTACCTTAAAGAAAATCCTTGCTTCCTCTTTAATTCCCTGGACAGATGAATTTCCCTGTGAGATTGAAATTGCCTTTGTCTAAGGAATTAGAGAGAGATTAACCTTGAAATAAGGATGCATCATGGATCACGTGAATTGTAGCATTAAAGAAAAAAGTTAACTCTTAAAAGAGATACAATTTTAAAAATTTGTTTTATTTTGCATCATTTTCTACCCTGGGAGTCTCCCACCCCCCTCCCTGTCCTCCTTTCCCCCTCCTTCTCATGTACTCCATGCTTTAATTTTGTAGAGAGTTAGTTTTAAATTTTTCCTGTCTGTTTGTTTGTTTTCCCTTTATCATGCAGAGAGAAAGGGATACTTCTGCACTGCTGGTGGGAATACAAACTGGTCCAGTCATCATGGAAAAATGTGTGGGGAACCTTTAAACTACTGAAAATGGAACTTACATTTGATCTAGCAATCCCACTGCTAGGAATATGTCCAAAGGTTACAAAAACTAATTCAGAAAGACACCTGTACCTGGATGTTTATCACAGCACTATTTACAATAGCCAGGATAAGGAAGCAACCCAAATGCCCCAAAATAGATGAATGGCACAAAAAACTGTGGTGTATACACGATGGAATATTGTCCCTCAAATAGAAGGGAGACAAATTTTAACAAGAAAGGAAGTAAGAAAATTTGTGATGTCCCAAGCACAGAACTGCTATTTCTCTCACTGTCTGCTGAGATTTAGTCCCACTTATTTATTTGTTGTGTTTCTTGCTGTTGGAGTTGAATCCCCCAATATATCTCTGAGGTTGATGTTCAGAAGTATATTGCCTATTTTATATCATGTATTATGTTTCAGGCCCAAGATTTACTCCATTTTAAATTATTTTTTGTAGATGGAGTTGCATAAGGAACTAGTTTCATTCTTTTCCATGTGGCTGTCCAAGTTTTCTAACACCATTTGCTGAAAAAATTTTTCCTTTCTCCATTGTATGTTTATTGATCCTTTGTCATAGATGAACTGTTGATTTATATGTGTGTTCCTTTCTGGGTTCTCAATCCTGTCTTTGGTAGGATCTGGTATTAGTAACACTCTGATGAAATTGTATATGGGTGCACTTGTTCTTATTAATCAGAACCCTGGTCTCTCTTTTCTCTGCCTTGTTCTTGGTTTTTTTCTTACACACACACACACACACACACAAACACACTACCCCCAATATGTACTCACTTATTTCAAAAAGGATTTGACTCCACGAAGAATCCTAACTCAGATCCACATAGCACAAAGACATCTTTTAGAACTGACTAGAATTGAAGGTCGTATGATATATTTTCTACCCACTCTCTAAGTACAGAAAACTTTTGTTTTTTAATTGATTTTGCAGATTTACAATAACTTCTTTGTGTGTGTGGGCTGTATGAGATTGTATGTTTTATGATACCTAGGAGTTCTTCTTTCCTAGCATTCATTGGATTTAACTGAATTGTTGTGATTTGTTTTGTCTGACTCATGCTTGATCTAATTTATTTTTTATTATAAACACTTGAGAAAAAAACTTACATAACCATTTTCTCTGCCATACAGTTGCTTCCATTATCTTGTCTTAATGAAATTTCCTACAGGATAGTAAAATTTATATTCAAAATGTGGAAAGAAATCCAGAGAACATTATGTACAGAGATCTGATAGATTATTTGATACTTCCATTTGTCAATTTTCTTTAGGAAAAAGACTGGTTTTCTGAAGTCAACTCCCAATTTGCATTAATATAACAAATACCCCATTATTGAATTAGGTTCCATTTTCTGTCCACCATTTAGTCAGTAACAAAGTAAAAAACACAGACTTCAATTCCTTCTTTAGGAGATTTCAATTAAAATAAATAAGTTTATGCTGATACCTTCCCATCTCTCAGTGTCCTGTAATATAGATGTTGTTGTGCTGTTATCACTTTTTTGGTGACTGGTGCTACTTTTCAGCTTGTGTAAATCTACAGTTTAGGAATCTACCTTAACACTTTCTTTTCCGTCACACCAGATATCCAGTTCTTCAATTCTTTGGCCTTTTATACCCCCCTGCCACCACTAGACACCACTAGATACTAGAATAAGCTATTATTCTCTCTCATGCTGACTACCAGAATGAGCTCCCAGTGTTAACCTTATAATCTCCTTTCATCTATTCACTACTCGGTAGCTTTTCAAAATGCAAATAATTACCCCCCAAGTTACAGTATTTTATTGATCTTGAATTTAGATTACTTTCTTCACAGTAACCCTGTATGGCTCTTTTAGTTAATCTTACCTGAAATACATTCCTCATGAATCAAAATTCCAAGAAAGGTCAATGTTGATATTTGTTTCATGCATTAATCTACTTTCAAGTCATGTTTTTTCATAAGAAAAACACTTTTTTTGTAAATTGTGCTGGAATAAATATCTAAGTACAGGTGTCCCTTTGAATTAGTATTTTTGTAGACTTTAGGTAAATGTCCAAAACAGATGAATAGGTAAGAGAGTTGTAGTATATGTGCACAATGGAATATTATTCATCAAAAAAACCCACAAACATGTCATTCTCAGCAGCATGGATGGAGCTAGAATGAATCACATTAGGGAAAATAAGCCAGAAAGAAAAGAGAAATATTGAATGTTCTCACTTATATGGTGGATATAGGGAAAACAAACAAATGGACAAGAAAAATTTAAAACTGTCAACAGAATTGAAATAGAGCAAGGGAGGGGGAGAAGGGTAAAATCAGGGGAGGGGTGAGCACAAGAGATTAAGAGGGGTGATAAGGTGGTGGGAAAACACTGGGGTAGACAATGATGTAAAAATATATATATATAATTAAGAAAAAAGCATTTTTATCTACATGTAACTTTAGGTATATGTTTTGATAGTATTAACATTTTAAGAAATGCTGTCTATTATTCCAGTTAATAATTCTTTTTCATATACTAACAGCAGAAAGTTCTGGCAAACCTAATGTAGTGGTACTGGATGTAGGTAGCTGTAGTGATAGGCAAGAAGATATTTATGAAAGGAGAATGAAAATGAAAACTTCTAGAGAATTGCAGATTCATAAGGGAATGAGAAAGCAGGGATTCAAAATAAAATAGGTGAAATTTGCAAGATGGAGGAAATCAACTTTTCTAATAATCTTTAAAAAGATATTATATTCTTAAAGGAGATAGAGGAAACTCTGGAGTTGGTGAAGGTAGGAGGAATCCTATTAGAACCTTAGCTTAAGTGAATGGAATTATGCTGAAAGAAAGTGGAGAGGAAAAGTTTGAAAATAGATTTAATTTAAGGAACAATACCTATGAAAAAGTTTCATCTTGAGTTTAAGGGGCTTGAACTAGAGTTCTACCATCTAGAAAAAGATAATAAAAATAGAGAAAACCTTCTGACTAGAGGGAGATTTAAATAGACCAAGAGACAATGATGCTATGGGCAGATAGTATAAAGGTAAATAGGACTTGTTGCACAAATGGATTTTTATGATATTTAATTTGTTTGATTTCTGCATAGTTTGATCTCCAAAAATCCCATCTCAGTGAAAATAGTTGGTCTGCATGAGCTCACAGTACATGTGTGATCCTGTGGAGGGAGTCTGGGGAAATCCCAGGAGAAATTTCATAGGAGGAGAGAATGTGACTCTTGAAGGAAAACCCCACTAAGAACCTAGGAAGATGCTACCAAGTATTTTCTCTGGAGACAGGATTAGAAAGTTAATCCTTTCAGTTTATCTCCCAGAACCCATCTCCAATCCACACCAGTTGCCACAGTTTCCATGCCCAGATCATCCTTCAGAGACACAATCCTTCTTCCTGAACAATGGATTGAGCTACAGTCCAACAGTCAAGTTCCCACCTATCTTCCTTGAGAAACTGGCTTCTTTGCCTCTTTCCACAGAACCTTTCAGGGAGAATGGCTTCTGATTAACAATGATCATCAAGCCATTATATGATCCATAATTTCTATTTAATTTTTCATGTCTTCATGGTGTATTTTACTATCCCTCTAAAGAGCAATCATGATATCCTGGAGACACCAGGAAGAAAATCAATAAAGAAAATATCTATTAACAAGAGTGTTTCTGTCAATAGTGAGATTAGGAGGCAGAGAAATTTTCAAACGCAAAAATTCATGAGAACCAAAACAAGTTGCAATCACATAACTTGTTGTCAGTTATTAATAAGACATGGCTATCAAAAGAAGCACTGCCTACAAAGATGAAATCAAAAGTGAAGTGAAATAATATTATGTATTTAAGGAACTTTTATAAAATATTTTTCAGAACAGTAAACTATCCTCCTCAGTATCAGCATACTAGATGAGACTTACGTAAAACTGATGGATCTTTAAGACTTTCTTCCAAATCTTACCTTGCTTGATCTAGTCAAATAATTTTGTTGTTTTGTTTACAATAACATAATAACAAATAATTTTGTTTACAATAACATAATAACAAATAATTTTGTTTACAATAACAATCAATACCAATCAATCTTCCTCATCCCCATGTCCTACCAATGAAAACTTCATGTTAAATTAAATCAATCCCAAACCCATAACTGCTTATCTTTTTCTTCTGTCCTCCAAGATTTTATTAAAAATTCTATCAAGGGAGTAGGGCAGCACTGCAGTGAGCAATAGACTTGTCTTTGCTTCGAGATGTTGGAGTGGTATTTTCAGAACATCAACAGTTGACACACTGGCCCCTGGTAGGTTTTATAAATTGTTTGCAAAAATGTCATCCAGTACATGATAATTGGAGATGACTTAGATTTTCTTAATAGAAAGTTTAATGTTTGAAGAGCTTGTGGAATTTCCAGTGGAATAGTTGGGATACAAAAACAGGCATTTCAATGACTTAGGGACTATCTTAGAGGCCAATAAAATTGTCCTTTCCAAGTTATTGATGATCCCCTGATTGTATCATCATGGATGTTTTGAGACATTTAACTCTATTCTATCTACTACTGTCATTTTCACCACTACTATATATGTCTAGAAAATAACTTTTATAACTGTAGATAGAAATGATAAGGCAAATGGTTTTTTTTAATAGCAGAAAAATGTGTTAAAACATCAAATGTTTTTGTATTTTTTTTTTTTTTACATAGCACTTAGAGTATTGTCTTCACAGAGAACACAGAACAATTAGAAAATTCACTGGAGCCCATCAGGGTGTTTAAAGAAATGGGATTAATGATGCCAAAGAATATCATATCCACCTAATTGCCATTTCTGTTGCAAAGCACAAATGGTTTCCTGAGAGCAGCAGAAAGTTTTATTTAATTTTTTTTTTTTGAGATGGTCTGCCCTCTGTAATCAAAGTGTGGCCTGCCAAGTTAGCAAATCCCTCTCATTATTGGCTGAATACTTCTGTGTCCACTGATGGAATTCTGAAAAACACAATTATTGCTGATTTGACAATGTCCCATACTTATTTATATCTGATTTTATGATTTAGTTAGAAACCAGAAGGACCACTGACCATGAAGTGGTTTTGAAATTAGATTCAATTTTTTGACTTAGGTTGCAAGATGGAAAAGGGATAGTTTCCTGATTTATTTATTGGAGCCCAGTCAAGCTCTTTTCACAAAATTATTTCCTATTTACAGTGTGAGAGGAAATTTCCATTCAGAATGTTAATAAGCGACACCGTCATATTTCATCTTTGTAACACACTTAAGAGATGTATGCTGTTATGACCATTGCTCCTACTGACGGAGGCTTTAAAAATTAAATAGCCTGACCAAGATCACACAGCTAGGAGTGACTGTGCTAGTTTTGCTTGGCCTGTAAATGCAAGTACCTTAAGAATAAGACCATCTTTGTAACATATTTCCTTTAGAGTAAGTATATTTTTGCACATATTATGCAAATACAGTCATGTCTTGATTGATTCAAATGGTATTAAATGATGTGATCAGATGGACACTGAATAATGTTGGAGAGCATAACATACAATATGATGAGCATCCTTTTAATTTCAAATCAAATACATAGATTGATTAACTGGATCATCACTTATGAAAAACAAAGAATCAGATTTCTTTCATTCACTCAAAGCTTTATTCACTGAGTATATTTACTATGGATCGGACACCGTGCAACTACCCTGGAAGTAAAGTTGAGGAAAGCACAATCCCTATTTCTTACTTTCAAATTCTAGAGAGTGGGGGATGAAGGTGTGGGGAGGAAAAAGAGGTGGAGGTTGAGATGGTTGGGAAGGAAGAGGAGGAAGAAGACGGGGTGGGAGAGGGGAAAGAATTGTTCTATAATGAAAACAAAGTGTAATATGGAACAAAGTAAAAAATCTAGAAACTTTTCTCAAGGTTTTAACTAGAAAAGTGGGATTTAAACACTGGAAATCTAGTACAAAAACCCATGCTCTCAGACCATCAGTTTGTAACATTTTGTTTCCCTCATCATTGTAGTAGATGAAAGATGTTTTGGACAATATTGGTACTTACTTGGAATTCTGTTACCTTTTGCAGCTATGCTGCTGCAGATTGGAACTGGAGTTGGTGATTAACAGATTCAGTAAGAGAGTTCATGTCCATGAAATACATTCTTTTCTTTTAATGTGGTATAAACTTTGAAGTGCTATAAAAACCTTTTTCATGCCCTAGAACGAAAGCTCTTCATGCTATATTGGGGTGAAGTATGGTAATCTAGACATCAGTGTGTGTAGAGTGAATCAAAGAACAGATGTCTCAAGAGAACCTTAAACAAGTCTGAGTCTCTGAGGTCTAAGAAGGAAAGTGGTGCTGATGAGAAAATTGTCTCTGATTCAACAAAGTCACTCAACTGTGGTTAATTGACACCTACAATATGCCAAGCGCTGGAGTTACAACAAGGAGTTAGAGACAAATGAAATGAACACTATTTGCTAAAACTCACAGTCTAATCAGATAGACAATCAAACGAGTAATAAAAATAAAGTGCAATTTGGGAAGATATGGTTTTCTATGAGTGGGTCAAGATTTTGCTAGTTGACTCTCACTGTTTTAATATCTGGAGTTTGATGTTAATCCAATTTTCAGGGTCCAAGTTCTGTGAATAAGACACTTAGTCACAAATAAGTGTTTTTGGTAGTAAATACTACCTCACCATCCAAGGAGCACTGAATATAGGACATAGGGCTGACAGTGGGTGGAGGTTGGTCACTTCTGCTTATAACTTCTAAGCCTTCTTGCTTATTTAGAATGAAAGAATGGAACGCTTTTGTCTGATTTTGACAAAACAGGCATCTTTTCTGTCTCCAAATCACATTTCTAGCTTCTAAATTTGACCTTCTTGGGAAGGGAACCTGAATATAAAGTAGCATCCACCACTTGTTGAGTCTCTACACTGCATAGGAACTGTGCTCAATTATACCAAATTCAGAGAATAAGTAAGTAATCGAAGTCACACAGCTGGTGAGAAGAGGACTCATAAATGGAATCCTGACAACTTGGTCTCCAAGATCATTCTGTTTCCTATGCTTAGGGATTCTTTAATTCACAAGATGATTTGTATTTTTCTCAAGTTTGCATTCAATCCTGACGAACTAACTAGATCAAAGGTTAAAGAATTCCTTCTGCTCGCCATCAAAATGACTGTTCTTTATTCCAGTGACTAGCTATTAAAAAACAGTTAACAAAAAAGTAGAATGAATTTCAGTATTCCTGTTCTTGTATTCTTAAGCATACTGACATCACATTACTAGATTAGCCACTTATTGGGTATTTAGTTTGACTTCAACTTTAGCATTCATTTAATGAGCCTACAGAAAGTGTAGTAGGAAAATTAATTCTTTTTTATTATTAATTACTGCAGAGGAAAAATCTATATATCATATGTTTTCAAAGAGTAACTGTGTTGGAGAAAAAATTGTACATTCTGGCCATTAGAAGGTAGACTTTCTCTAGTAGTTGTCTTATTTTTACCAGTGCATGTCATTAGCTATATCAGAAATTAATCTCTAATTAAATGAGAATTTTGAATTAGGACTTTAATTATGCCAGTGAATTAACTTTAATTTATGACTTCAAACAAAAAAAACCTGAATAATCTCACTGGTATCTCTTAGAGATTTTATCAAAAATATGTATCATTTGGTAGGGAAGAAAGATGAAGCTCATAGATTTTAAACTTATAAAAGTTTGAAATTTATGGTAATAAAATGAGTTACTATATTAGTATTCCTAAATCACTAAAAAGAAGTTCAGTAACTTTTCAAAATGCCAGTCTCTGTTAACTACTTGATTATTATTTCTTTGTGATTTTTTGTTCATATGCAAATTTAAGAAAAGTAGCCATTTTTAATTTTTTAAAATTTCTTTTACAGTATGCAATATAACAGACATAGCTAGCTGCCTCCCAAGCACCCAAAGAGCTCTTCATTGCTTCCTTTTTTGTTAACAGAATCTCAATTTTGTATGAATAGTAACTATCCAGACTTATTTCAAGATTAGAGTTTCAACTAGCTATAAAATCCCATTCTCCTTTGTCAGCTACTATATTTTCCCAACTTCTCTTTTAGTACACTAGATTATATGGCTATATTATGGACAATAAAAGAGAAATCTGAAAAGCTCGACCAGCTTTGCATGTGGGATCTACGCCTGCCCTGATTGGCAGGTGCCCACAGTTGCTGGCAAACCTAGGCAGCGGCTACACCCACTCAGCAACCATACAGCGCCCACTGGGTTCGTCGACCTGGCGGGTAAGGGGGACATGGGCCAACCGGGATCCCTAGACCTGACCAGCAAGAATGGATTCATCTTTGATCCAGGAATAGCAGGGGTAGGCAGTAGGATGACACCCTTGCTGCTTCACCCTCACTCCACTTAGCTCACAGGAGGACTAATAGCATAAGCGTGCACACAGTGACATAGAACAGATGAGGGGCCAGAAAAGAGCCTGTGCATGCACATGTGTGGGACACAGAACAAGGATCATTCAGAAAGATAGTAGACACTGGAATGGAGAAATAACTGTGGTAAAGGCCTATCAGACCTTCTTCTATGGCTTCACTGGAAGCTGATGAATCAAAACCCCACATGAAACTTGCCACCCAAGGAAACATGGCTCCCTCCCCAAGCCTTGGGAGAGGAGGCCTGCAGAGTTAGGGCATTGGCTCCACAGCAAATCTGCAAATGGACAGAGAGGAGATGACCTGCAAGGTCCATCAGTGGATGTCAACCCTCATCGAGAAACCTCCTCACTGACAATGACTGGGGAAAAGGATCCCCAAGGTCAGAGGTCAGAGAAATGGGGTGCAGAGATAGCGGAATGGCAAGGGGATTGTACTGGAGCCAGCAACTAGAAGACACTGATAGACTCCAAATGAACATGGACTGGGTGTGCAATACAAAGCTAATGACTACAAACCATCAAACACAATGTGCCGTGGCCCTGGAACACAGTCCCTCATCTGACAAATGGACACAGCCACAGAAAAAGAGACCAAAGGACAAATGAACCCAATATAAACCAAAAAAGAACAATGAGAGTGGAGACTGAGTGAACACAAGGGGTGGGGGGTGGAGGAGGGAAGGCATCCCAGTAACCATTTATCTTATTTACTTATGTAAGAATTTATAAGAATTTAGAAAAAAAATTAAAAAAAAAAAAGAGAAATCCTCCTTGGAGTCTTTGGAATAGAATTTCGTTTGGATGAATGACACTTGTGCCACTGATAAACTACCCTCTCTTTTCTCTCCTTTGAATGCAGATATGAGGTCTGGTGTTGCAGTAGCCATCTTGTGACCTTGATTCCCAAAGTCATAAAAAAAGAACCCTTTTATTTGAATTTAGCATGGACTCCATTTTTTCGGACTTTTATATTTAGTTTTACTGTACACATTTTATTTTGATACTTTGTTATCTTTAAAATAAAGAACGTGTGACTTGGAGATTATAGCAAAGCACTCATTTCATTCCTAAGGGAGGATATGGGGGAGGTGTTATTAGATGGATTTTAACAGCATTGTTTAAAGGGAAAATTTCAACTTTCATATCAGAGCTCAGCACCAGTGGCATTTAGTTCTTTGAGAATATTTTAAGAAATTCTACATCATTACTGCTCTTGATAGCACAGAGACCATTATAGAATGGGAAAGCTCATGGACAATATGGAGTTTAAATGATTCAGAAGAATTACTCTGAACCCAAAAATTTAGAGATAACTTCTTCAGTTTATTTTACATTTCAGAGTATACATGGCAAAAATATAATATGGATCCATGCTCTATGTATCTATTCCTAATAAAAATTCTAGTAACAATTCTAAGTAATGAAAAGCAATTTTTAGTTACTTGGGAGCATTTTTCTTTCTTCAGGGACATAAAATAATGATTGCTTTTATGGATGATATTGCTTTAGTTTTGACAAAATTATAGATTGTGAGAGAAATAGCCCCTACTTGGTTAAGCCACTTCTTGTTGGTTATTTTGCTACTTGGAGCTGAACTCATTCCTACTGCATATAAGGTAACTCCAAATTATTTTTTATAAGTTACAC
>PVHY01012576.1:0-44024 GCA_004024945.1 Uropsilus gracilis | reverse complement strand
GGGTCGGGGTCGGGGCTTACATCGGTGAGCTCTAGGTCGTGGATGGTGGTGTCTTCGGGGGACCCCAAGGTCATCAGGGTGGACGATTTGCAGCAGGAAGATGGACTTGACAAAGGTGTGCTGGCGATTCAGCTTCGGGGTGTCGTCCAGACTGTAGGCAGCCAGCATCCTCACAGTGTCACCCTGGGGGCCACAAGCATTCGAGGGGTGTTGGTCCAGAAAGCAGCGTTTGGCACACCCCGCCCCCACCCTACCCCCCAAGGGGCCGACAGCCCCTTGCTTGCCGCCCCATGGTGGAGTGTAGAGCTGGGGCGGCATCAGAACCTGCTGGCTCTAGTTCTGCCTCAGGTCAGCTGGCTGGAAGCGGCCAAGTTGGCCATGTCCAGTCAAATTCAGGAAACAGAGCGAGCTCCTGAGTGGCACGGGGGCTGCGGCATGGGTCAGTGGGCAGTGCCCTCTGGAGGGCTTGTGGGTGGTGAGGGCTGGCACATATGGGGCAGCGCCCGGGCAAGGCCGGGAAGTGCTGGGAACCCGGATCGCAGCCTGAGATGCGTGGCCACTCTGGAAGGAAGGTGCATCCCTCCCCAGAAGGAAACGGGGGGCTGGAAGCTCCGCTTTACCGCAGTGTCTCGGTCCTGGGGGTCGCAGGAGCGGAAGGGCCTGGAGAAGCGCGACATGGTTACAGGTTCATTGAGAAAGACATTCTTGGGTCTTCACCTTGGCAAGAGGCTGTATAGCTAGGGTTAAGATTCACACACCTTTGGTGTTGGAAGACTTAATAGAATATATTGTGGTATGAACATACCTTTTAAATGAGCCAGGCATGGTGGCACGTGCCTGTAAGCACAGCCTAGAGCGCAGCTGAGAGTAGGAATCATTTGAGTTTACAGGTTCGAGACCCGCCTGGGGCAACATAATGAGACCTAGTCTCAAAAAGTAGCCAGGCGTGGTGGTGCGTGCCTGTAATCCCAGCTACCTGGGAGGCTGAGTCTGGGGATCGCTTGAGTCTGTGGTACCCTGGGCAATGTAAGCCTGCAGTTCCCGAGGCAAAATAGCGAGACCTGGTCTCAAAACAAACAAACAAACAAACAAAAAAACAAATGTGCAGGGAAACACGTTAACAACAGGCGCTGGCATGGATGTGGAGCAAAAGGAACACTCTTCCACTGCTGTTGGCAATGCAACTGGTTCAGTTACTGTGGAAAGCTGTGTGGAGGACCCTCAAACTAGTGAAATGGAACTACCATTCGATCCAGCAATTTTTGGCAGAAGTCAGCCAGAAAGACAAAGAGAAACACAGGGTGGTCTCACTTATACGTGTGATACAGAGGAAACAAACAAAAGGTCAAGAAACAACGAAAACTGACATACTGACAACAAAACTAAAGCATGCAGCAAGGTAGGGGAAGGAAGGGAGGGGTGAGTCGAGGGAGGGATGAGTACAAGGGAGCAAGAGGACCCACTGTTCATGGGTGACGTGATGGTGGGAGAACCTTGGGGAACACAATGATGTAAACAGTGATTTTTTTTTAAAAAGTTTAAAAAATAAGCAAATGCACTGGGGAAAACGAGCCACACACCTGCCAAAGAAAGAACTGACCATATTTTAGAGTAAGTCCTCTAAGGAGACAGGTGGGGGAAAAAGTCTCTTCCTTTATTTCAGATAGGAGAATTATGCCTCTTACATTTAGTGTATTTTCCATTTAAGCACCCAACAGGGGTAACTGGAGGTGCGTCCACATCTCAGTCCACACTGCCCAATAGCAGCCCTGAAGGTTATGACGCCCACTAGGGGGCGCCATTTCCCTTCCATCAACAAGCCCACAGCCAACAGGAAAGTGCTTTGAGCCCAGTGAGAAGATGAAACAAGCCACCAAACGTCTTGAGAAAGCCACTCCCCTTTGTGTTTCAGACCCAGAGAGCATAAGCCACCACCTGCCACATTACAGGCTGGGATCCTCTCTCCTGTCCAGCTGCTGCATCACCCCATCCTGCCGGGGGGACCTTGGGGCCAGAATATGGCCGTGTTTCCCATCCTGTGGGGATGTGCACTCATGGCGGCCATGAGGACAGGTCAGAGCCAGGCAGAGAGCCATGCAGTGAGCTGGGGGAGGGAAAGGGACACCGACGAGTTAGCTTTGCCCCCCCATCCCAGCCTTGCGGGGATCCTCCCGGCATCGCCCCTCACAGAGCAAGCACCCCTTCTGTTAGCAGCAGCCTCCCAGAGCCTCAGGCACACCCCAGCAGGTGGCTTCAGCAGCGACCTGGGGTGGCTGCTCCGTGAGCCTTCGGTCTGCTGCCTTGTCTTGCAGACACCGCTGCGGACTTGGTGGAGCAAAGGCCCAGGTGGGTCTTGGTCCCTCGCAGACAGGCCAAGACTCTGCACTGCACCCTGAAGGATACCCAGTACCCCTGGCTCAGCTGGTACCAACAGGATCTCCAGGGGCAGCTGGAGGTGCTGGCCGCTGTGCGGAGTCCTGGGGAAGAGGAGGTCATTGCCCGCCCAGGAGCAGACTACCGGGTCACGCGGGTCAGCACCACCGAGCTGAAGCTGATCGTGGCCAACGTGACCCAGAGCAGGACCCTGTACTGCGCCTGCAGCAAAGACACAGTGAGACAGCCTCCCTGGGCCCATGAGTAAAAACCAAGCCTGCCTCCCAGCCACAGACCCCGAGCCTCCCTCTCTGCCCCACAGCCTCCCAACCTGCTTCCTCCTCACCAGCCTCCTCTGGCGTCACCCCTCCCAAGGAGCAGGCACCCTGCCCTCTGGCTGCCCCCCAGGGGCCCCCTGCTTGAAGGGCTGTGGGCTCCCCCGATCGGCTGCAAGGGTTGCGCAACCCTGAGTTGGCCACTTGTGAGCTCGGAGAAGACTGAAGTTCCAGAACTTTCCTCGCTGTGGCTGTGGGAGCAGAGGTACGTTTGCCAGTTCAGAGGCCGCCTTGATGATCACACAGCACAATCCAGGTGGGGCTTCCGGGGTCACGTGCAGTGCCGAGGAAGTCCTGTCAGGGCTGGTAGCCCCCTCCCGCTGAGACCCACATCGAAGCCCACAGGGGAGCTGGGGAGAAGGCCCGGGAGACGCGGGGAGCTCAGAAGAAGGACAGAAGAGCATCTCAGCTGGGTCACCCCCTTCACACTCCCAGTTGGAATAAGCACCCATGTTTCCAATTAGAGCCCCAGCCTCATACTCGCCCCTCCCCCCACCTTCTCAGGCACTAATTTTAAGCGGATCTTTTCATAGTTCTTTTTTTTTTTTTGAGACTAGGTCTTGCTATGTGCCTGGGGTAGTCCCGATCCCGCGGACTCAAGAGATCCCCAGTCTCAGCCTCCCAAGTAGCTGGGATTACAGGTGCACACCACCACGCCCAGCTATTTTTTTTTTTTTTTTTGAGACTAGATCTCACTATGTTGCCCGGGGTAGTCTCGAACCCACGAACCCAAGCAATCCCAGGCCTCTTTGCCTCCCAGTGCTTGGATTACAGTAAATTATTTTAATTGCATGTCCTGGAGGGGCTGTGGGAAGTGCTTTGGGGAAGGGGGTTCGCTGGCTGGACTGGCGGGAAGGCCTACTGGAGCAGAGCCACTGCTGCCAGCTCCAGCCTTGTTTATCCCAGAGAGTGTTGGCCAAAGGAGCAGGGGGGAGGTGGGAGTGAGCAGGAGGCTTCTCAAAGGCACCTCAAGCCTAGGGGGTGCTGGGAGCAGGTGTTGGCGCCTGGGCCTATGTGTAGGAAGGTGTTGGTTCCAGCAGGGGGCGCCATCGGCTCACAGTTCTCAGATCTGCATAGCTGGAGTTGAGGACGACGCCTTGGGTTTTGACTCCCTTTTCCTCAGCCTCCCATCTGTCACCGTCACCGCCTCTCCCCCTTCCACACGAGGAGCCCTAGAAACAGGGCCATTGTCTGTTGTGGTTGCCTTGGCACAGCCTGCGGCTTGGCAGGCTCTGAGAGGCTTGGGAGCCTCTCCCTGATGCATGACTGTGTCCCTGATGACTGCTGACATCCCCTCCCCCAGGGACCTTTCCACAGGCTCCTTGGACATGGAAGGCGCCGCCTGCAAGTCAGGCAAGACCCCTCTTCAGGAACCAATGTGCTGGCACCTTGATCTTGCACAGTCTGCACAACCCCAGCTGACACACACACTCGGGGGCAGGATTCTGGGGAGCCCTGGCAGGCCATGTGGCTGTCCCCCCAATCACCTCCTCCCCAGCTCCACTTCCACTCCCCTTCCACCCGGGTTTGCCCTCAGTCACAGGAGCTGTGGGGCGATGCTTGCCCAATCGCAGAGCCTGAGAGCAGAGATGACGGGGAGGTCTCAAGCCGGGCCTGGAGTCCCATTCCTCCAGAGTGGGCACTTCTGAGCACACCATCGCTGGGAGGTTCTGGGCCTGAGGCCAAGAGACTGTTAAATACAAAGATGGTGGAACAGAGAGGCGGCTGAGCCTGATCGTAGGGGAGCGTTGCACCCCCTGCTGGCAGCTCCTAAATAATTCCAGCCCAGCATCTGGCTGAGTGATGGGAGACAGAGGTGGGGGACCAGACAACTTTGACCCAGTTCTGAGAGCTCCCCTGAGACTTCCCAGGTACATTTCTGCTCACCTGGACTGGGGACTCGGCCTTCAAACCACTACCGAGTGTGGAACGTGGAGGCAGGTAGAGAGATGGAGCTTCAGATAAGGGGAACATCTATCTCTCTAGCCCTCTCTGGCACACTTGGGGGTGGGCAATAGCGCACCTCTCACCTGTCACCCAGCTTCCTGACCTCTTTGGAATGTCCCAAGCGACATAGGACCTATTAGTCATGGCTGTTGCCCCCACAGGTAGATTCTCCTGTTATCATGCATCCTCCCATCCCCTCTGCTGCTTGTCACGTGCCCTTTGCTACTTCCTCGTGACATCATTGTAATGTTTTCTTGCTGGGGTATATAAGGGGCATCTCGACTTCATTCACGTTGGACCTGGACGTGCTTCCCAGGATCCCTGTTCTGTGGGCCGGCCTCACAGATTGCTTCAGTCTCTTCTGTCTCATTTCTTCTTCATTCCATACACGACTCCTAACAATCGAGACCTTCCATACCAGCCTGGTGACACTGGGTAGGGCGTCAAGTCCTTACCCAAATCCTACAGAGTGACTGACCCTAATCAACCCTGTGTGGGCAGTTGTGCCTGCAAGGAGAGCTCAATGGCTGTGCCTCGCCCCCCCTCCTGTGGCCCTCTCTGGCCTACTCCCTGATAGAATCCCAGGCCAGCTGGCCCGGGGAACTGGCCAAAAGCACTTGGGGGTTTCACCACCCCAAGTGAATATAAAAACATTTTTTTTTTCCAGTAAGGTGACAGCCAGTTTGTTGGGGAGATGCAACAACGCTGCCTGCTTTAGGGGCGCTGGGCTTGCAGCCAGTGAGAGAGGGAGAAGAACGTTCTCAGGCAGAGTCACAGGCCAGGGGATACAGGCCACCCACGCCATCCAGCAGAAGTGAGACATGCATGCGTGGCGCATCCCAGGAGTCCGTTAGGTTTAATTCTGCGCCTGGCTGTGGGCATCAGCTGTGTAGATGCCCACGTCCGCTCTCAGGACACAGCCGTCGGCAGCCGCCAGGATACCCTGGAGCGTCCCATTGCAGACCACGGGGGCAGCTGAGACTTCCTGCGAGAGGGAGGAGAGTGGGTGATTTTTCTCTGGCCCAGGACACAGGGAATGAAAGGGGGAGACGAAGGCCGAGAGAGCACATCACCTTGCAGGGCAGCCTTCGGCCTGGCATGATGCCCACACACATCAGATTCTCTGTGATGCTGAAGGTTTTGTAGGCGCCACGACACGCACGCTGGGAGATGACGGAGATGTTCACGTGCTGTAGTGAGCTCGGGTCCTTGGCTGGAGGACAAAGAGAATCTCCCAAAGAACCGTTAGATCCCAAACCTCCTATTTCCCTTCCCCCCTTTTTTCAGCATATTACTTTCTTCAGGCAGAAAGGAAGAGACCACACACCAAGAAAGGTCAGAACCGGGACACGAGGAACAGGAGGAAACAATCTGATCAGCAGATTCGAGGAGGCAGGTGTTTTTTTGCTTCTAAAAAAGATGCAATTCTTGGAAATTGCACGTAAACATGAGCCATCTCTCAGCGAAGTCAAACAAACTAGTTTCTGTAAATTTAAGCATCAAAAGAGAGTCCTTCGCGATGAAAGTTTTATCTATTTTATTTGATCTTATTTATCTCTTGAGCTTTCCCACTTAGCATTTGTACCATATTTTACATACAATACCAACTCCTCTTTAAAATTTATTTTTAATTCAAGTATTTGGTATATAATGTCCTATTGCTTGTATATATGTATCCATGGTTATAGGATGGCTATTCTGATAACATCAACATCGTATTACACCATTATCATTTCTTTTGGGGGGAGGGAATAATTACTATCTAGTCTTAATCACCAAGTTTGATTATAATAAAACATTATGCATGAGGCTTCTGGGACTTATCTACTAGCTGTAAGTTTGTGCCCTGAAAACACATCATGCCTATTTTTAGAGTTTAAAAAACTCTAGGGATTTCAAAGTTTAGGTTTGCATTTGCCAAGTCAAAAATTCAAGTGTTAAAGAAAACTGCATTAAAAATACATTACTTAAACCCATAAAACTAGGATTTAAAACTGGGTCTCCTGATTCCTTGAATGAATTCCTGTCATGGTTCACAAGTATTGTGCAAAGCTGTGAATAGGCTTTCCCTGGCTGCAACAAAACAGGATATACAAGAACAAAGTTGTGTCTCTCTATGTGCTAGGGTATCTTGCTAGGTGTCTTCTTTGGGAAGAGATATTTTCATTTTGAGATTTTCTAATGGGAGTGTGCATATTGGAATGTCTTTACTTGAAAATAATTCATGACTTTTTTAGAAATTAAACATTTGAAAATCTATTTTCTAGTCCAGCAATAATTGCTCAACGTTTCTTTTTAAGAATGCCTTCTAGGAAATGTTTATTTTGTGATCTGGATCAAAATAAGCTGCCCTCTATGTAGACATAGCATGTTTTGATTTGGTGGCATAATCCAGGTGAAGCAAACGCTTTGCTCATCAGAAGGCAATTTCCAGAAACAGACAAATACAACATGGTCTTTCTTGCGTATGGAATCCAAAAAGTCGAAGTTATAAGAACAGGGAGTAGAATGGTGGTGTCCAGGTAGGGAACAGGAAGCATTTTAATCCTATACAGAATTGTCGGTTATGAGATGAATAAACTTTGGGGACTTCATGCACAGCCTGGTGACTACAGGTCATAATATGTCATCATCTTGAAATGTCCTAAGAGCATAAGTCTCAGGTGTTCTCAGCCACACCTACACATGAAAGGTCAGGCGTGAGATGATGGGAAGGTTAATTTGCTGGATTGGTCGTTCACTGAATGTTAATTTGCTACATTCCATAATGTCGACACCCATCAAACCTCACACCATGCTTCTTGGCTATGGAGGATGTGTTAGTCAGTTACTCTGTAATGAAGCTAAACGTCTTTCTATTTGTGTTATAGACAAGAACATGTGCTTGAAGCTCTGAAGGGATTTAGGCAACTGGTTTAAAAACGTTTGAGCCATGGTGCACTGTGGGGAGCAGGGGAAATGTAACTCAGCTTCTGTAAAAGGGATAGTGAGTGTGTGGGGTTCCAACCTCTTTCCCATACCCTGGTGTCTAGTGCTCGTGTGCTAAACACACTCAAGTAGATTCCCTTATGAGTAAAATTGTATCAATAATTCTTCCTCAAGGATCCCAACATAGTTGCCATCCCCTCCCCCCATGCTTCCTGTTACCTTCATTAATATCTACAGACAGTTGAATAGAATTTGCATGAAAATGTTGGGATGGGATCACAGGCAGACAGGGATGGAATTTGGGAATGAGAAAGCTGTTTCAGTTGCCCCAAGCTTTTTTCATGGATGTGGAAATGTGACTTAGAAGGAGCTGAGGTAGAACACCTTGTTCAGTAATTTTGGATTTTCTATACAGAGATTTCCACTGATGAAGATACTAGACTTTTTTTTTCCACTTTACTAAAGAAATCAGAGAACATTCAGAATGTTTTCAGTCCAAACTTTCAGAACTATTTTTCTTAAACATATTTATCTGAATCACCATCTTGTTGAAGGAAGTGATGTCTGGTTTAACATATTACGTGTTTACTTATGTTTGATGCATTGTGTGGACTATATTTTAGAGCTCTCCATTTGGAAGAGTTTGAAAATGCCCAGTTTAATATGTCCACATGGTAGAGTTAAGAACAGTGAGCTTCCAAAGGTAAAAGGATGATGTCACACTGCGAAGTAGGACTGGAAGCAAGTGTTTCCATCAACACCACTACTGCGTATGAAAGTGAAGATAAGGGAAAGATATGGGGGGGGAAACCCGAAGGACTCAAGTGAGGCAAGGGGAAGGAAAGGGAATGAAAAGGAGGAAGAAGGAGCTCAGAAGAAAGCCTCAGTGGGAAGAACTTCAGACATCAAGAGCAGAGAAGAGGTTGAGATATGCCCATTCCTAGGAGGAAACAGTCTTGAACTCACTGATTTCACAGATGCTGTAGGCCCAGGTGGAGGCCAGGCACGTGCTGTTTTCTGGGGCAAGTTCACGAGGGAGGTCAATGAGCTGCATGTACTCATCAAGCAGAATGTTTTGCTCCAGCTTGATTAGCATGAGGTCGTGGTCAATAGACGTGAGTAAAAAGGCTGGGTGGTAAATCATCTTCTCATAGCCCACCTCTTGGACATTATTTTCCTTGGGATTTGATGGATCTGTCACTCCCAGGACCACTGAAAGCTTTCTGGAATGTGTGGATGTGCAGAGAGGACTTTCAGAGATGGCTTCTTCCCACACACCCGGATCTGCACTTGTCAACAACCCAGGAGGGCTCCCTAGTGCCATGGAATTGGGCAGTGACCACAGGGCGCTGGGGCTGCGCCCAACCTGGGAACCCAAAGCCTGATACAGTCCGGAGGACCCATTACTCAAGGTAAGTTGCAGTGGGCAGCCGTGAGCACCCAAAGGGGGTGGATGACGACGCCAGCGCAGGGAAAGTAATCAGATTTCATGTAGACCAAGTAGGGGGTGGAGATGCCATTGGTGAAATCGGGATCAAAGGCCAGGACGACTGAAAGACACAGACAGGAACTTTGGAGCTTTTTGAAGGATTGTGAGAATAAATTAAAGGAAAATTGCTAGTAGTTTCCAAGTTTTCTCAGCCCTTTCCCCTAGACCATTGTATGTTAGTTGAATTTGTACACGGGCTTATACTTTATCCTAACACATGGAGAAAATTATAGATCCATATCCATTTCAAAATAAAGCTGTTTTCCCTCTTTTAGATGTCAGTAACTATTTTTCAAATTAAAGTACAAACTTTCTTTTATTTTTTTTAGACTAGGTCTTGCTGTTTTTGTCCATGGAACCGCAGGCTCACGTTGCCTGGGGTACCATTGACTCAAGCAATCCCCAGCCTCAGCTTCTCAGGTACCTGTTATTTATTACAGGTGCACGCCACCACGCCCAGCTATTTTTTGGGACTAAGTCTCACTGTGTTGCCCCAAGCAGGACTCGAACCATGATCCCTAGCCCCGGCCGCTTCATAGGTTGAAGCTTACAGGCACGAGCCTTACAAACTTTCTTAAATACATTCCACAACTGGGTGGACCTATCTTGAATCACATCATGGGGAATTGTGAGTTTTTAGGAAGCTATGTCCAACTTTTGCTCTTTCTCCACAAGAGGGAAGGCAGGAAGGCTGTAAGTAGTGTTTGAAGAACAAACCAGATGCAAACAGAGTGTGAGCAGGAGCTAAACCTTTTATTTCGAAAGTAAATATCAAGCAGCTAGTATGGACTGGACTCTATGTTCAGTGCTTGGATTATATAGTGAGCAAAACAGCAAAACCCTGCCTCCATGCATTCTGCGTCTATACCTTCAAGAATATTGGAGACAACGTAATTAAAGGATATGGTGTGTTGATTGGTGATGGGTGCAATGGAAAAAATAGAAGAGGGCAAGGAAGCACCCGAGGACTGTGTATTTTCCTCTGTGTGTGTGCAGTTGTGTATGTGTGTGTGCATGTTGGAGGCAGTGTGCGATATTAAATCATAGTCAGGTAGACCTCAAGAGCAAGGGATACATATGTACATGTGTGTATGTACATGTATGTATGTACATATTGGAGACATTGTGCAATAGTAATTCTGGATTGCACAGTGCGGGTTGCACAATGGAGGCATTGTGCAATATTAAATTGTAGTCAGGTAAATCTTAGGGGCAAGGGTATATAGGCATTGAAATGGAAGTGAGAAAATGAGATAATCAGTTACCCAGAAGCAGGATTCCAGGCTCAGGAAACAGTAGAACAAAAGTCACTGGGATATTTAGGGATTACCCCCAAGGTCAATATAGGTAGTCTGGGGAAGAGAAAAGACAGAGTTCAAAGAGGGGTACAGGGTTTTGTTTACGATCTCAAGACTTCTGAGTGAAATGGGGAACACTTCAGTATTTTGTGTAAGGAATCATGAGAGTTTTCTTTTGGAAAAGTGTTGAGTGAAGAATAAAGTAGAGAGAACTGTTGACATGATTTGATAATCCAGTCAGAGATGGTCCTGAACCCTGGGGAGACGTGGTTGGAGTCGAGATATGTTTAGGAAATAGAGCCAATGAAAGTTTCTGGATAGACTGGATGTGGGTGTGAGAGAAAGGGGGGCAATAAATACCCCCAAGCTTTCTGTCTAAGTAATGGGAAGCAGGCCTGGACAAGACTAAACCCTAGAATGTCTCGCTGTGTATGTCAACTGGACCCCAACTTCAACCCCCATCCCTCCTTCTCATTCCCTCATGCCAACCCCTCCCCGGTCTCATCTCAGTCCTCCTTAAAAGCAAGCTGATATTGGGTTTCAATGTCAGAGTCTTCCAAAGCTTGCAAGCAATCACTCAGAGGAGGTGGTAGAGTCCCAGGATGAATCCCTATAGGAACAGTGACAGAGGTGAGGGGAGGAGGAAGGGCTACACTGTAGTCTGGAAAATCTCCTCCTGTCTTCGTCCCTCTTGTTTCCCTAGCATTTGTCTTTGACAAATAAAGAGAAAAATGTGTACTTACCGGACAGGTTCAAGAGCATCCCAAAGAGGATAAACTTCATAATGATGTCAAAATTTGCCTTTTCAAAGGATGAGGCTCAGCCCAGGTCTCTGGAAAAGGGGGAGAGGGTGGAGGGAGATGATAAAGTTAGAAGGAGCTTCGAGACCAGATGGTCATATGTCCAAGGGTGATAGACAGTATAAGGGTCCCGCAGTCAAAAATCCCATCTGAATTCTCTCAGTGGCAGAACTCAGTTCCAAGAAAGGTGTCTAATAATCAGCCATCAGAGCTTGAGGGACAAGGATAAACATTGGGTGACTTGGCCCCTGAGGGTTAAGAATGGATCTAGAATGTTGGAGGAAGGCTGCCGACCTGGGGCACCTTCCAATTGATGCTGGAAGTGCGCCCACAGCCTTCTCCTCTCTGTCCCCTTGCAGGACAGTGACCCCTCCTGCTTATGTGATGTTGATCCCCACTTGTGTGACAGTGACCTTTGTCTCCAGTGGACATTTTCCAGGCCGCTGGTACTGATGGTGACCTTCTACCTAATGCCACGTGGCCCTTGAGATAGAATAACCTTTTTTTTATGTTGTTACTCATCCTTCCTTTTATTTCGGCATTCAATCAATAATTTATAGCATGTGTGACTGAGTAAGGTTCACTGCTCAATGCTGAGGATGTCTGAGTGGAAGACCTTGTCCCGGTCATCCAAAAGCTAATGGAATACAGGGAATGACAGGTGATTAAGCAGGCAGGAATGAAGCAAGGTATCCGGAGCTAAAAGTTGAGGTATACCACAGACTAGGTGAAAAAGAATGCACATACATCTGAAAATATACATCTCATCAAGAATTTATATGCAAAATGCATTAGAAAATCATAAAACTCAATGATAAGAAACCAATTAAAAAGTGGGTCACATATTAAAAAGACCAGAAACAAGTGTTGGCAAGGATATAGAGAAAAAGGATACATTGTGGGTGAGAACGAAGATGGTTCAGCCCCTATGGAAAAATTGCTCACAATATTTAAAATAGATCTGCTGTATGAGCCAGCAATTCCACTCCTGAGTATCAATCTGAAGATTGGTAAAACATAACTCAGAGGAATACATGCACATGTTCAGTGCAGCACCATTTGCAATAGCCAAGCTATGGAAACAAAGAGAGAGGAGTGGATTAGATGGGGTGGTGTATGTACACAACAGAATTACATAGTTCTATGGGTGGGTGTGTGTGTGTATGTGTGTGTGTGTGTATGAAGATGAACTCTCGTCATTTGTGACAACATGGATGAAATTGGAGGGAATTATACTACGTGAAGCAAGTCAGAAGGATGAAATAGATGATTTCATTCATATGGAATCTAAAGAAACAAAGCACAGAAACAGACAAAAGAAAACCTAGACAAACCCCAGAATCTGGAATTGAGGGGACAGGTGAGGAGTGGGGAGTCAGAAGGGGAGGAGCCCAAGATCAGTGGCGGGACACTAAGGGAGCCTTGGTGAAGGGTGTGCTGTCATCACGTCCATCTGAAGGAGTGTGACCCTGTGCCTCTGGTCATATACAGTGTTACAAATATTAGTTTGATAAAATAAATAAAACATTAAAAGGAAACATTTTACTTTCCAGAATAAACAAGTGAATAAAAAGCAGGAAAGATCTGAGCAGATGCCTTACCAAATATATGGGTCTGTTCAAACAGCTAATGAAATGCCAACAGACTTTAGTTTCTTTAATATTATAATATTATATATATGTATAAATATATATAATCCTGAGGGCTCTGACACTTTTTAGCTCCTAGAACTAATGATGGATCTGTTCAGATTGGATGGTCGCAAAACAGGTGAACAACTGACATTGTGCATTTATCAAAATCTACAGAGCTGAGGGCCTGAAGGACACAAGAAAGTACATGGACTTTAATGGATGATACTAGGTCAATATTAGTTCCTCACTTGTAACAAATATGCCTTCCACTGCAAGAAAGTGGTAGAGCCCAGGAGGTAGGGAGGCATGGAACTGTTCTTTCACCTTTGTTAGGAGATTTTCACAATAAAATATAGGAAGAAATTGTTCAGGGGTCTGTGCCTTAGCACTCAGAGCTGAAGATAATTCTTCAGTCTATGTTGTGTGTGAAAAGGGAGTTTTAGAAGTCACACACTACCTAGATCTCATGGAAGGAGATTATCTGGTAGAAGAAAAGGGAGATGAAGTCAAAAAGAGGGGAAGAGGTATTAGGTAGTGAATCAGAGAAGGGAATCAGGGAGAATAGGTATGGGGCTGATAGAGAAGACAGGCAAATGAAAGTTTGTAGTCTGGATTGGTCAAAGATTATAAGAAAATGCCCTGCTGGGTGAAGTGGCATTAATGTGCAAATTCAAGATAATTTTAGTGAAGGAGCATGAATAAGCTGTGGATCTTAGTCATGATCCATTTGTTTTGTTGTTGTTGTTTGTTTGCTGGTTGGTCTAGTAGGGAAGACAAAGCATGCAGGCTCAAAGTAAACCACTGTCTAAAAATAAATCCACATCCTTCAGCCTCTATAGACACACCAGATGCATAGCCTTGCTCAAAGGCCATTTTACAAAGTCCTCCCCTCCTGCGGCCACTTCTTAGGTGACACCTGTCTTGACTCTGTCCTCCAGGATGTCTTTCTCTCTACTTTCATGGGACCTATTGGTCTTCTCCATTATAGCCACTGTCATAATTGACAAACTGGTACCAAGACTATGTCATGTTTGCTCATGTACTGCACATCCTGGTGCCTATTAAATAGCTATGGTTCATCCATCATTTTGGAATGGATGAGCGAATTTTGAGGATGCTGCTCATTTTCTCATCGATGCTTACATGATGCTTATATGACAAAGAAAACAGGGATCACAAGATGAGGTTTTTAGCGTCTTATTTTGTAATTGAATGTTTTCCATTTGGGTTCTGTTCGAAAACAAAAAAGTTCTGATCATTGTCGATCCAGTGTGGAAATCATGAGGATATTGCACCAATAGGGGGACGAACAGTGGTGCCTCAGTGGGTGCTAATGACCTTCAGTATCCATCTTGCATAATAAGCTATTTCAGTGAAGAATGCTTTACTTCCTAGGGTGACACTTCCTTTGACCCAAGACAGGATTCCATGTACTCGCCCACTGCAGATGGCTGGAGACGCCGGCACTTCCTGCAGAAAGAGGGACCAGGAGATCACCGCTGCTCTGTGCTCGTAGCCCAAGAATCCATCCCAGAAGGGGCCAAGATAGGAGTGGGGGCATCTAGGGAACTGGGTTGACAACCCTCTTCCATGTTGGTCTCCCCTCTAGTTCAAGCTTGACTCAACCTGAGTGCAAGCAGGAGGAGAAAGAGCTGTACCCAGAAGCTTTTCCACTCCAAAGGAGTTGGAGGGAGGGAGGATTAATAATAAACCCAAAGACTGAAGGAGGAAAGGTCTTTTGCATCAATATTATTTGATTCCCACCAGCACCTTCTCAGGAACCCCTTGCTACTTTCCTGTCTGGGAAAGGAAAATACCTTGATCTTAGACATGATGTTCAGGGGGTTCCCCACACACATGATGGGTGATTCAATCCAGTTATCCAGGCTTTTATAGCACTCGTGGTCAGACAGGATGGGTTGGTTTATCCAGGTCAGAATGTCTGGGTCACTGGCTGTGGGAAAGAGAAGATAAATGAAGCGAGATTACTCTTCTGGTCACATATGCTCTCTGGGTCAGTTGTTGTTTGGTAAAGACACATCAGCCCCAGAGAGTGTACATTGTAGGTAACAGACATGCGTGCTTCTTAGGGCCTCTACTCAGCATCTGTTTAGAGCGTTTGTTTCTGCTTACATCAGACAGGAGAGCTGCAGCTGTTTCTCTACTGTGCATAATGGGGGAAACTGAAAATCCATGGGGAGAATATAAATGACCATGAGATGAGACAGATGCAACATAATTGTTCCCCAAGATTCTCCCGATTTGGGACACCCACTTCATCTTCCTTACATTCCATCATAAAGGAAGAAAAATGTCTTAATAGGTCTAACATTGCCTTTCAATGATCAGTTCTTTATACATGGGTGATTCATAGGTATGTATATGTGTCTATACACACATGTATGCATATGTGTTTATATGCACACACATTTTCTCCTAAGAGTCAGAGTGCTCATGTGCCTATCATGTCTACCTCAGGATGCAGGAAATGTAATCAAGATATCCTCTAATTTTAATTTCTGGTAGTGAGTGGCAAGGAGAAAGAATATCAAAATAGAACATTTGATCAGAAATTGTTCAAGCCAGACCTAATTTTACTTTTCAAAAAAAATGTTTTTCATGGAGTACTTCCAGTGTAATATCCAAAAACAGAAGATGAAAAACTGTGGGGTCAGAAGAGCTCTTTTTGTTCAGTTTTTTTTTTATTAGAAATGAAGTAAAATACACAGGACAGGCGAGGTTCCAGCCACCTAAGTTATTTGTAATCATTAATTCCTCATAGATAGTGGGAACCTCGCACCAGAGAGCTTATGGGTTGGTGAGAAAAAAATATTAAGATCTCAGGAATGTTGCTCCTAAAATAAAAATGAAGTCGCCAAATGCTAAAAATATAGAAGTTCCCACTTTTCATTTTTTTTTAGCAAA
This sequence comes from Uropsilus gracilis, assembly GCA_004024945.1. Classification (NCBI taxonomy): domain Eukaryota; kingdom Metazoa; phylum Chordata; class Mammalia; order Eulipotyphla; family Talpidae; genus Uropsilus; species Uropsilus gracilis. The sequence goes on along the minus strand of PVHY01012576.1, from coordinate 28,295 downwards.
AGCATGACTGGTTTTAAAAACTGCCAATTCTAACTTATTTTCACACAACAGTGAATCATCCTGTAGCCACGTGTGATGGGTGCGAACCTGATGACAGCCCTGAGCCACCATCAATAGGTTGACTTGTCTGTGGCAGAGGGTGAGAAGTCCCCTCTTTGCCTCACCCTATCACGCATCTTATTTGCTTTATCTCTTTAATGGCGCAATGACTATTAATTGCTTGGTATTTCCCCCCAACTGTCCATTAGACAGCAAGCCACCCTCCCGCAGGAGACCTCAATACTGGCTTTAGCATGAGGACTCCTCATTTCTCCACCTGTATTGGATTTTGGCCCCCTAAATCCTGGTTGGAGATGTCCTAGAACTTTAACCATCACTACCTGTTCCATCATTGGTGTCAGCCATCCTGTATCAGTCCCTGTGGATTTTGTCCTTTGACCTTCAAGCTCATAGTATAAGATCCAGGCAGTAACCAACAGAAGGTCAAGACAGCTACCTCATACCAGCTATTCCCTTCAAACATGTCCCTCCAAAATGTTCTGAGCTCCAAAACCTTTTCAGGATGAAGACCCAAAGAGCCAAACACTCACTGTTTTTAAAGTCATTCCAGATCCAGGTTGGGATAAAGCAGGAGTCATTGAATACCGGGGGCTCCATGGCTATTGCGATGGTTCCCACATGGGCGTTGAGCTCAGCAGGCGTGGACAGTTTGATCATCATTAGGTCATTTGCCAGAGTGTGTGCGTTAAAGGAAGGGTGGGGGACGGTCAGGGAGAAGTTTCGTATCTGTTCCCCTTCATTTGTCACACTCGGTTGATAAACTCCTAGTCGTATCTTAATGCTTTGGAAGAGACCGGGCAGGGGAAAAGAAAGGAACAAGGTCACAGGATGTCAGAATGGCAGAAAATGGCAGAAGTGACTTATCTGTCATCTTTGTGTTATTTCTTAGACCTGGGGGCAGCGGTGAGCTGTGCTAGTCTGTAAAATAGTGAAAATGATAGCTTGCAGGGTTGTTGTAGAACATGTCATAGTACCTGCCACCGGGGCACCCTTGATACTAGTTGACTAGAGACTAGTTATTGTTGTGAAATAGTAACTGCTGCTATTATTGTGATAGTGTCAATGAACGGCTAATAGAAATGACATCACAACCCATCATTTCAGAGCTTCTGTGAGTGTGACGCTGTCAAAACAAGAGTGCATTACCCTTTGTTTCTCAATAGCCTTGGGCCCTTACCAGCTCCTCTCTGGCCCACATCATCCTATTTAGGTATATGTGTGTATATTGATATAAGCTCACTCAGTAGTCCATCAGGATGATCACTTATCATTTTCCTCTCTGTTTCCTGTCCAGGAGGTGGTCCATACAACAGACACAGGAGACACCCCCTCCCTAACACCGCTAATGCATTAGATCTGTCTGAGAGAACATTCGAGTCTCCAGTTCCTGCTCTTAGAGGGAGTCAACTGTCTTTATTTCCTTTCTGCTTCTCATCAGTACCTCATAAGTCTATATTTGAGTAAACTCTTGAGTATCCTGTTTACCTGAGCTCTCTCTACCTGGAAGGACCGTGCTACCCCAGGAACTCAGAACAGGTCCCCATCCACAACAGATGCACACAAGACAGAGGCATGAGGTCGGCAGGGAGAGTAGTTGCATAGGGCCCCGCCCCATCCCCTTCCCTGCTATGGCCTTTCTGGACATCTGTCCTGCTCTTCAACCTCATCCTGTGAGCATCCCCACTGCTGGTTAGCTGCAGTCAGCACCAATCTCCAGTTGGCCAAACACTCTGGGATCTTTATCTGTGGACTCTGTGCATGCACCTCCCTCTGCTTGGGACATTCTCAGGGCTTATTCACTGGGCTGTCCTCTCCTCTCCTGTTGCACTCATCTCTTCAAAGATCCTGAGTGGTCCACCCTAGTGAGAGCAGATCTCTTCTTTCCGTCCTCCAATGATGCTGCCCACTTTTTTATGATTTGATTTGGGTCATTACATGAATACCCTGGTCTAAGGTAAATGTTCAGTAAATGTGTTGAATGAATGAATATTTTCTTTTCTCTGAGTTTTATAAAAAAACTATCCAACTATATAGTTTTTTCCCCACCAGGAAGAAACTCCTCTCTCTTCCCGGGTCTTCTAATTCCCATAGGATGTCACTAAAAAATACTGGGATGTCTTGACTGACTTGCTTATGTTTAAATAGTCCATTTCCAAAGTCAAAACTAACACGCTGACAACAGAACTAAAGCATATAACAAGGGAGGGGAAGGGAAGGGGGAATCGGAGAAGGGAAGAGCACAGATGTACAAAATGATGGTTCACTAGTGATAGGGTGGTAGGAGAACCCTGGGGAATACAATGATATATATATCATTATGTTTTATATATATATATATATATATATATATATATATATATAACTTTGTAAACAATACAAATAAATAAACAACATTTTCAAAATAGTTCTTTTCCAGCTCCCAGGAGCAGCAGGATACTTAAGGTAAGGGGCAGTTAGCAGGATACTTACGGTAAGGGGCAGTGAGCAGCTGTCAACACCCACTCAGGATGAATGAGACTCCCCACACAGGGTTCTGGGCTAGACTTCAGGTACACCATGTAAGGAATAGTAAAATCTTCTGCTAATTCCGGCTCTTGATTTTCTACATCTTTGGCCTGTATGATTCCTAAAGAATCATTGGGATTGTAGGTGGAGAGAGAAATAAAAGGTTGAGGGGTGAGTATTGACTAGAGCAATTTTTCCCAATCTAAGGTTTTTAAGGACTTAAAGAACTTTAAAAAATTTTTTTCTACCTTTTTTTAAACTTTTGTTTGCACTTATATATCTAACTACATACATAATATATTATATATATATATATATATATTATATAGAGTATCATCATCTACCCCGATGGTCTCCCATCACCTTATCACCCATGCACCATCTTAGTCTTTTGTGGCCTCCCCTGCCCCTTTTCTCTCTATCCTCCCCCTCTCTTGTTTTATGCTTTAGTTCTGTTGGCAGTTTTCAACTTTTCTTAGACATTTGTTCTTTTGTTAAAGAACCTTTTAAAAAAGATTTTAATATTGAAATTGTAAATGCTTTTAAAGGACTTTGATAAACAGAGGAGATCAGGCAGGTCGCCCAAACTACACCACCAGGAACCCAGCACATGCCTTTGGCTGGGAAGGAGCATACTGACGCCCTGTGAGATCAGCTCAGCGGCAGGCTGCAAGCTGAGCAGAGACTCTAATGGGCAGTGTTGAATGGAGTAAAACAGGCGCATTCTTTGAAGACATTTTTTTAATTAACTTGCCAAACATGGAGAGAGGTTCCTTTGGTTTCCTTCTACAGTTTGCTGTTTTCTTAAAAGCCTCCCACTTCCCAGGGCTGGTCTTTGCCCTTCCAGGTACCACCCCTCTCTTCCTGATGCTTACCAGCCGCACCCATCAGAGCAAAAAGGAGAGCCCAGGTCATGACAGGCTGTGATTGGCCAGGAACGGACAAAGTGGACAAGCTGTGAACTGTTTGGATCTTCGGCCCAGGTGTCCTTAGCAAGAATGACACAGCAAGAAGCATTTACTGAGGACTGAGGCAGAAGCAGGATTTTGGAGATGTGATCAAACGCGCCCTTATTAAACCCAATCCTGTTGGCCAAGGCTGAGGTTATCTCTGGAGTGAGTGAGGGAGGAAGCAGGAGAGTGCTTCAAGCCCCTGCTGCCTCTCCCAGATCCTAAGAGTTCCCCACTTGTCCCTGCATAGCCGCATCCATCCATCCGGCCTCCCCTTTCTGTGACATGGCCTTTCTCTATGACCCCCCTCCTCCCTTTGTGACTGTGAGTTGCTGCCCTGCCTTCACTCCCCCTCTTCCAGAGTCCCTCTGTCATTCTCACACACCACTGGGACAGGAAGTAAATGGCTTAAGCCATCTTCTCCCTACCCCATTTCATCTTAGAGAGAAGGGAGCTGTGGTCCTCATGGAAGTTAGTGGAATATCAGCACTTGGAATGAAATTTCCAGGTTTTTGTTTGTTTGTTTGTTTTGTTTTTACTGCGGTAACATGGGTTGACAACACCATATATGACTCAGAGGTATAGTATCATCCCTTCAGTTGTGTGTCAACATAATACACCCACCACCAAGGGTCCTGTAGTCCTTTGTGCTCCTTCTCCACTTTGCTATCCTCCTTCCCTTCCACTCCAGTAGCCTCAGTTCTACAGTCACACTTCTAGGGTTGGTTATTGGTTAGGTTTTTCCCAGCCCTCTGTTTTGTTTCTCTATATTCCATATGCAAGTGACATCAGCTGGAATTTGTCTTTCTCCAGGCAGGATAGAATGTAAAAATACTAAATGGAAGGAATGTATGCTCTCCTCTGTGCATAGCAACCCCATTTACAATTGCCAAGTCAGGGAAGCAACCTACATGCACCGAGAGAGGAATGGATTAGGAAGGTGTGGAATACTATGCAGCTCTAAACAAGAGGATGACCTCACCCTTTGTGACAGCATGGATGGATCTGGGGGAGATGAGGCACAGAGCCAGATAAGTCTGAATAAGTCCCTGGATTTTCTTGGACATGTTGAACTTCTGAGTCCTGTGCTCTCAGAAAACTGCTGTGGCTAAAAAATTCTACATTCCTGGAAATGAAATACCCTTCTCCGCATGCACTAGAAAGACTGACACTTCACTGTTTCCTGTGAAGACTTGTTTACTTGTGACAACGTCACAGACTTTCTCCTTATGCCGGAACCAGCAGTGATGTGGTCAGATACAGACCCCAGCTCCCCATCTGTGTCTCATGAATGATCACCTGAACTTAGAACGCTTCTCCCTGGAAGTAGTTAATGGTAGAGACCAATGCTTCCTGTCTGCTGACTGACTGAATTCCCTGGATGGCAAAACCAGTTTCTACTGTATGTCACTCTGACTGTAACTTGGGTATTTGTCTCTGACAGCCCACAGCAGATCTGTCCTCCTGAGTGAGACTCTTCCATCTTATTGCATCTTATTGCTATATTCTGCGATGGAGACTAAGTAGTGGGTTCCACCAGGTATACTGGTCACATGTTTTCCCCCTTGTACTGTCTGTCTTAGGCCTTGGCATCAGAGTGATGCTAGTTTTGGACAATGAGTCTGGAAGTACTTCCTCTTCTTCAATTTTTTTTTTTTTGAAGAGCTTGAGAAAGATTGCCTTAATTCTTTATTAAAGGTTTGGTAGAATTTTCCAGCAAAGTCATTTGGTCCTGGGGTTTTCCATATTGGGTTTTTCATATTGATTGTTCATTCAGTTTCTTTACTTGTTGCTGGTCTGTTCAGATTTTCTGTTTATAAAGTTCTTAGAATAGTGAACTTTAATGGGAAACAGTAAATGCTGTGTACATTCCTGTTAAATAAAATAAGTGTAACCTTAGGATACCTGTATTTACCAGACTCCTGAGAGTACCTTTATATTTTAATGTTTAAATGTTGCTGTGGAGCCCTTAAATCTCTGTGACATTTTGATGTTTATTAACAAACCAGCAAAGACCATGGACTCTAGAATCAAACCGCTGGGGTTCAATTCCTGGTTCAACTCCTGATTTACTAGCTGCTCTTTACTGAGAAAAACATCAAACTCTTTGAGTCTCCGTACCCTGAGCTGGAAGGGGGGAGGGGAGGATGTTAGCACCTATGCAGAGGAGAGTGGTGAGGATGAACTACTATTGGAAAACAGGTAAGCCTAGGCATGCACCAATAAAATGTTTAATAAATACCATTTTTATCATCCTTGTCATCACATTATTACACTTTCGCCTTTGCAGAGTGAGAACGGAGCTCCGGGCACAAAGAACAAACAAGCCTTCAGTATGTTTCCACTCACAGAATGTTGGTCCCAGCTCTGTGCTGGGAAATGGTTTCTTCTGAGGTGGAGATGGTTCAGGAACACATTCCTTCTTTCTTCAGAATTCCTGAACTCCTGTGGGCTGAAGATCTCCCTGAGCACTGTGGTCTCCAGCCCTCTATGGCCTCAATCTAGTACATCTACTGTGTGCTAATTTAGCTCCATCTTATTTATTTATTTATTTTGCTTCAAAATAATAATAGCAGCTAACTTGCTCTGGAGCCTGGGGAGGCCTGGTGGCAGGAGAGGGACACAGAAACCTGCAGACATAAGGTCTGCTGTAGTAATAAAGTCCCTGTGGGGGGTGGAAGGTGGGGGTGGGATTCAGGGTGGGATGGGGGGGAGGCTGGGACAGTCTTGGAGAAGTAGGATGTTTGAGTAGGTCAAATTCTGGAAAACATGGGGTATCTGTGACTTTGAAGACTGTCTTGATTTAGGGGATCCCCTTACTGATCTGCCCTAGCAAAGGTTCATGTGGCTTAAGAGAAAAAGGGGAGAGGAGTGTAGCACCAGCCACAGGCTTGGGAATGAGGACAGTGTGTCTTCATCTCAGCTTCGCCACCAGTGAGTTGGACAACTCTGAGTACTTGATTTTTACCCTTCAGCGTGATTTATTTAAAAATGTGATGGAAAGACATCATTCCCTCTCCCTTCTCAGTGTCCCACTCAGACTCTGGAGTATATAGGCGATCAGTACAACTTTGACTAGTTTGAAGAATAAATAACCTTTCAAATTCAATCCCCAACTTAGAGATCAATTCTATGTTCACCAGCTTACGGGTCAAAAGAGCACAAGTAGCAAGAAAGGACAGGTCTTGGGAACAGTTGGTTCAGGAGAAAATGTTTTTATTTAGATTTTTTTTTCCTGGGAATGGGAGGAAGGTGAATTTGAGTCATAGGGGAAGAGGGATGAAGAGGTCAAGGTGCTTAGTTGGAAGCCATGGTCTGCTGGATCCAGTCCACGTAGTTGCAGACCTTGGTGTAGACGCCGGGCTTGCCCTTCATGGCGCAGCCGTAACCCCAGGACACGATACCCTGGAGCTGTCCGTTGCACACCACGGGGCCACCAGAGTCACCCTGGGGAGAAAAGATGACAGAGCTCTCAACTCTACCCAGATGCAAGACTCAAAGATGCTCCTCCACGTCCCTGGCTGCTGGTCCTCCACAAACCACCCGGTCCTTCCCTGGATATCTGTCCCTCAGCCTCCATACTGCATCCCTGTCCTTCCTCCTCTTTCCTTCCGGTGCCGTTTCTTTCCTGAGTTACAAACATGTTGGACCAAGAAGACATCGACACTGGCAATGGCATGCAGCCCAGCTAGCCTTGGTTTTCTCAAAGATTTGTCTTCTACAGCATGTCTCCTTCCAAGGCCATCAGGCTTCACTGCTACTACACCATCTTACGTGTCTCTTTTACCCCTAACCCTAACCACTAATGTCACAAAAATAAAATTATCTTTGATGCCAAAACTGTCCCTCACTGCCTATAGTCCATCCCAGAGACAGTTTTTCTATCTGCTGTATTTCAGGAAAGGGAGCATTAGGTGGAGATGCATGAGATGAAGCTAGAAGGAGAAAGGTGAAAAGCTCACCTGGCAGGAGTCCTTGCCGCCCTCCAGGAAGCCCAGGCAGATCATGTTGCTGGTGATCTGGCCAGGGTAGGCGTTGCGGCAGGCAGAGTCGGAGAGGATGGGAGCGTTCAGGCATTGCAGGAGCTCAGGGTAGTTGGCTGCAGGTGCAGGGATGAAAGTGGAAGTTGACTCACCAGATTCCTTGAAATTTCTTTTTCAATATCCCTGCCCCATCTCCCCGTCCCTTCTTTTGGATTTGCAAATAACCTCTAGTTTGGGAGAATATTTTAAAAATGGAAGCTTTTCCAAATCAACAGCTAGTCTAATCAACAACTTGTTCTCTCTCTGACACCAGCCTCAGTGATAGATGTGTCTTAAATCTAGAGACTGAATTCCTCAAATAATGTCAGTATAATGTAATCAGTTAGTATGGGTCTGTACCTCAGGCAGCAAATCCCTCAACCTCTCTTCAGTTTCTAGTTCTCTGCAAAGCACTGATCACACTTCTGTTGAGTCCTGTGGCATCTTTATCCTCATTCATTTTGGTGTTTATCAGCAAGGGAGCCTTCCTTGTTTGAATGGATCTGCTTAGAATTTGCATACGCAGAAACTACCCTCTGGAAATCTTGCCTTGAGTGATAGTTTGGATTAACTAATCCTCAACATGCCTTTCACCTCCAGGGTCCTCAGACTTGGTGACACTTACAGCCACTGCTCTGGGTGTTGCCCCAGCCAGAGATGAGACACTGGGTGCCAGCAGGAGCACAGGATCTTGGCAGAGAGATGGTGGACACACGGCTGCTAAGGGTGGCAGGGGTGTTCAGCTTGATCAGCATGATGTCGTTATCGATGGTGGCACCATTGTATTTGGGGTGGCGGATGACCTTGGCAGAGTTGATGAACTGCTCACCGCCCTCGATGACCTCAATGTTGTGTTCTCCCAGACGCACCTGGATTCGGCTAAACGGAAAGAGGAAAATTCTCTAAGTGTCTAGTTGAGTTTGTCTCCTTTACCAGGACATGCCAGTGGGGGCTTAACTAGATCCCCCTGAGCATTCATGGGTACCAGTGATAGCGGGTCCTTCCTTAAGGCAGCCCTACCAGTATCTCTTAGGTGAGTCTCACCACAAATACAGACTCCTCACTGCCTGCCATCTTGTTTGAATAACAAAGCAAACAAATGAGAACCAAATGATCCCAAAAAAGCAGTGAGAGCCCGAGAGGAAACTGGTGGCTACTGGTCAGGACCTGCCATTTCTCTTCTGGTAGGGTTGACCCATGATCATAGGGAGAGCAAGTTGGAGTCAGAGAGATGGAATGTGAAGAAAGAAGAATGAGTATGCTTAATTTTAATGTTGTACTAGACATGACCTATATTTTGCTAACTCTGTATCGTATTTTTCCTTGGTCCAGCTGTTGAGGACTATTTACAGAATAACGATCTTGATCTCTAGGAAAACCTCACTCATTCCTCCCATGCATCCATAGGAAAGTTGTACCATGCCTGTGGGGGGAATGATGAGGTTCTTAGAATGGGGGTGCTCATCCCTCAGGAATGACTAGTGCTGATGTGCTTTGGCAGGTTGGGAGGGGAGCATATCTTAGGAACAGAGATGTGGAGATGGGTCACTTACGACTTGTAGCAATGAGCGGCGGACACCACCCACTGGTCGTTGATGAGGGAACCTCCGCAGAAGTGGTAGCCGGAGTTCAGGGACACCTGGTAGGGGACAGAGTTCTGCTGGCAGGTGTAGCCCCCGACGATCTTGTCATCGTCGATAGTGGGGAAAGCGACTGGCAAGAGAAAAGTTGGAAACCATCTGTGAGACAGGTCCAGCTGGGGTTTCTACCCACTACCAAGTTTTTACAGATCAACTGGAAATGAGCAGGCAAAGCTCTCTTCTTACACACAATCAGAGGGTGATGGTTTTAAAGCAATTTTTTCAAGACCTTCTCATTCTACACCTTTAACACATAACTTACTTATACCATTAGGCATACCTAATTTTTATTTTATTCTTTAATTGTGATAAGTGTACTTTTCTACACAAACTCACATCCACAGGGATCAGAGATACTTTATATAAGAAACATGCTGACCATCACTCATCAGCATGAGAAGGATACTTCTCATACAAACCTGATTCAGCAAGATGTTCAACCTATTTGCAATAACCATGTCATGTTCATTTGTTGTGGTTAGTAAAGGCCAGATATATTCATGGGTTAAGAGCAAGGAAGCTTTCAGAGGCTGCCTGAGAATGTTTTGGCCTGGAAGGAAATTGGGGTTTTCTATTTTCCCCCCTCCAATTTCTCTTTTTAAGTCTTGCCTAAAATTCTCATGCTATAATTTCATCAACCATTATAAGATTTCCCTCTCTAACCTCTCTCCTAATCAATGCTCATTCCAGCACTTCCAATTATACAGCACTGTAAAATCTGGGCTGATAATTTATTGAGCTTTCTTACAGCTCTAAAAGGTGATGGTCATATTATTGCAAGCCCTATTACTTAGGTATTTTAAACTAATTTTGGGAAAGACATCTTCAGGTACAGAAGCAAGTGTTTTAAATTTATACCTGCTCAGTTTGAGGAAATTCAGCATTATGTCTTAGTAATATAAACACAGAAGTAATCACTTTCCCCATTTTTGTCATGGTTGAATGGCATGTTCTTTTTTACTGGACAGATTTCATTAGCAAAGCTGTTGAAAATTTAGTATATAGCATGGATCTGTGTTATATGAACTGTCCTCCCTGGAGGTTCCTTACTCCTTGTTTACAAAGAAGACTTAGCACTGAGGTCCACGGCATACATATTACAAAGGTTCCAACTATTAACCATCTTTCCTTAGAAAGTCAAAAGACACTTCCTTAATATTTACCCTTTTCCTCACTTTCTTCATAGATTTTAACTTAAGTTTACGGCAAGCCTGCCTCTTAGAACCTTCTACCCTATAGTTTATGCCAATTTAATCTTCCCCCCAAAAGTTATAAAATCATGCTCTACACTGTTCTTTCAACATTTTAGCTTCTTGAGTTCAGAGATTATTTTTCACATTCATTCTGCTTTCCAGCATACAAAATGCAATTTGCATACATCACAGACACAATTTTTCAGGTCTAATGGACAGATTATATTAGTTTCAGGTGTATAACATAATGCTCCAATATGTATATACACTGCAAAAATGATCACCGCAATAAATCTAGCTAACATCTATCACCTGACATAATTATAAAAAATTTTTCCTCTCATGATGAGCCATTTTCAGATTTTTGATCTCAATCACTTTCTGATTCACAGAGACTTACCAGCAGCTCCCAGAAGAGCGAGGAAGATGAGGGTCTTCATGGTTGCCGGTGGGTTTGTAGGACGAACTGTCTTCCTCCACAGGTATTTATACTCTGAGATACCCATGGCCACAGGTGCCAGAAAAATGATTTCACTGGAAACTCACGAATCCAAATTTAGAATTCAATTCTGTGCCAAAAGGGAGATAATTCAACATTACATTTAAACATTCATCTTTGTCTACTTTTCCACAAGGTTATGGGAACAGAAGTCATGAACCCACCTGGCAAGAACTATTCCCATCATAGAAAGTTATGCTGGATAAAGGTCACGGGATAGCCACAGGTGTCCTGATTCCCATTTAGCAACCTCAGCTGCTTGGCCATCTTGATGGTGAAGTATTGGTCCGAGGCCATGGTGAACCTGCCCCCTTGGTACTTAACTAACATTGGCTCTTTCACGCTTACATAATTTGTGTTGCGCTCTGGCCTTGAACACAGATGTTAACTTTCATGATTAATAGGAACAACATATTCCCCCAAGAAAAGAAAACAAACATTCTTCTGATTTGAAACAATAGAGCAAAACAGGTCAAAGAATGAGGATCATTTCATTGCTCTAGGACACACTAATATTAGGCATATTCTACATAGTTGCCCTAAACTAGTTTAGTAACCCTCATAAAAACCCTCCGAGACATTTATGTTACTCCTGCTTTACAAATGGCCAAACCGAGGCCCATAAGGGTACAGCAGACTTAGGTCAGCACAGGCTTCAGACTCAAGGGATCCCCTTCAGGCTCCATGCCCTCCTCTGTGACGCCACAGAGTCAAGAAGAGGAATCCGAGCTTCACCAAATTTGGGGCTGGCTCCAAGGAGCATGTGGAAACCTGAAAAATCCAAGAAGTAGGTTCCTGGAGCAGGAGTTGTCACCATGAACAGGCATGGCAGAACTCTCCAGAGAGCATGAGGGTGGACCCCATTGGGAACAGGCTGACGCTGCATCCATTGCACACCTGCAGGACTCAGCCCGCGGCTGCTTCCGCCTGGGAGGTCATGCCCCCGGAGGTAGTTTCTGTCTCCTTTCCCTTCGAAATTCTGCAAATATGGGGATGATTTACTAGAAAGTGGTGTTCCTCAACCCTGGCACTGTGACCATTTGGAGCCAGATAATTCTTCCTTGGAGGGAATCGCCATGCACACAGTAGGACGTTTAGCAACAACCCTGGCCTCCGGTTACAAGTGGCACCTCTCATTCCCTCCCAGTTATGACAATCTCCGGGTTTTGCCAAATCAATGTCCTCCCAGCTGAGAACAGCTGAGGCAAGGGGGTGAGGAAGGGGGGATGGGCAAAGGAGTGCCTCCGCTGAGGGCCATGGAAACCTCCAGTGTGTAGGACCTCGTTGATGTCTGTATGACTGGCTCACAGAGCTGGGAACTGCCTTCATGGGTCTCCGAAGATCAGGAGATTGTACGAAGGGATGTGGTGGTGGGGCCTGCTTGGAGGGTAAGGGAATCTTCTTTTGACGCCCCATTACTCTGCATTGCAGGTCTCCTCAGGAGGCGCTGGATGTGGTCTGAGCCTCTATCACTCCGGAGACTTCCCCAAACCGCATGGGAGGGCTTGGTCCCCAGGGAAAACACAGCACCCAGAGCTGAGCTCTGCAGTCATTGGCTCATGTCCTGAGAGCTCTCTGGGTTGTACCCTGGGCTTCTTCGCTTGAGCCCCTTCTTTGAAGGAAGGGCGAGAGTGAGGGTACCAGACACAGGGACGTATATAGGGTCACCTGCAAACTCCCAAATAAATACCTCAAGGCATAGGACGGTGGGCCTGTCTGGCAGCAGCAGTGCAATGATCCTTCAGACTCCCGAAGCAGGGGCCGTTACCAGGAGATGGGGAATGCCAGGTGATACCATCTGGGCTTCAGTCTCCCCCATCCAGGCCCCACGCTGGCTGCTTGTAAATGAAAGCACGGGCTAGATGTAGCTACGTGCTGTTTCAATAGACTTCTCTCCTGAGTGTCGGGGGAGCGTCATCTGATGCACGTTGAACCAAGCACATCAAGCACAAGCTATTTAATAAAGCAGTTGCTTGGGAGCAATGGCGCCCAACACACCTCGTCAGTTCGTGTTGGCGGAGCTAGTGATGGCTCTGCTAACCCGGAAGGGGGCTGGACGAAACGAGGACGGGACAAACCAAAACTGATGGTGGGGGCTGCGGGGGCTGCCGGGCGTGGGGGTGGAGCAGGTTTGGACATCTGTGGAAGTGAGCATCCTAAGTGATCGTGACCAAGAGAACGTGCCCGCTGGGGACCCAAGAGGGGCCGGCGCAGAAGGAAGCATCATGCATGGGCACGTGTCTGCCACTGACGCAGTCCTGAACAAATCTGAAGATTTGGCCTGATTGGGGTGGGGGGAGGGCTGGGGGTGGTAGGCTCAGGGCTACAAGTTCCCTTCTACTTCGGAGACTCTGACCTTCGAGACCAGACTCAGTAGCCCCCTTGTCTGCTTATGATCTGTCTCTTTAACAGCAAAACTTCTGTTGGCGATAGAATCAAGGCATCCTCATTCATAATCAACACTGGGCAGGCGGCTGGGAGTGGGTAACGCAGAGCCCCTTCCCAGGGAAGAACCAGAAGTCAAATGAGGGCAGGCCACATGTGAGCAGTGCCCAGGTTCGTGCCCAGTCCGTAGTGTTGGCAACTACTGTTCTTATCCTAACTTCAACACGTGGTGGCTCAGATGTGTCTATTTAATTAGCCTCCATGTGTGCATGACTTTATGGCCTTGGAGAAATAAACATCCTGGACCCAGATGGAGGCTGACAGGGCTCGAGTGAACACACTGACGTCTGTGTTGGCAGCAGCAGGGGCACCAGATGCCAGAGGCACTTTTTCCCTCTCTTTTCCTGCCCAGAGTCTGTTCTTTCCAGCCCTTTCCCCATATCACTAGCCACAGAGGCTGGGCAGGCTCTCTACAGCTCCCGGGGGCGTGGAAATTTGTAATAATCCCTTTTCTTGAAAAAAAAAAAAAAAAAGAAGATGATCTTTGAAGATGACTTTAAAACGACTACAAAGCAGACAATCGGAACAGCAAATACGCAGCAAGGAACAAACTACAAAACACTTGTCTCTGACCTTGCGGCCTTAGCAGCACTGCTGAAAGGACTTCCTAATCTTTGCTGGAGATAGGAAATCAGGGTGAGTCGAGAGAAGGTTTGTTCTTGGTAACATGAAACCTGAGGCCAGACCCAGGTGCCCTTGAGAACCCTGCTCAAGACTGGCACTGGAGAGGGCACCTCTGTTGGAACAGACTGACCAAAGTGACTCCATTTTGTTTAAAACCTCCACGTTGAAGGCAGCGTCCTCTCCCCGCCATCGGTGGAAAGTGCCCACCACAACTGCAGACCCCACATCCCCTTATTCCTGGTTGTTCCTGACAGCCCTCTTGTCCTCCGAGGGATGTTGGATGCCAGCATTGTTCCCCTGGCGATGGATGTCAGCATTATTGGAAACTGTACTTATGGGAAGGCATCCTACACCTGCTTGCTTGCTTCACAATGGGAGGCGGTGGTGGTTTTGCCCTATAAAAGTTTGTCACAGCTGCTCGGGGTCTCTCTTGCTGTCTTGGCTTGGTGACCCTGGTGCACCAGCTTCTTGCAAATAAACCTGCTGCTTTGAGCTTCAGTTGGAGTCCTTGCGTCTTGTTGCAAGGGCAGCTAGGTCTTGTAAGCAGTGTGCGAGTCATAACACCTCTACTCTAGCTACTGGCGAGGTCGTGCAGAGAACTATCTATAGGGGATCCAGCTTCTGTAAGGGGACTTCCCTCAGCTATGCAAATGGTCTCTGTCATGAAGACGCTGCTCTGATTGCATGAAAGCAGCATAAGTGACATGTGAATGAGTGGGCATCACTGTGTCCCAACAGAACTTCAATTACTAAGTGGACTGTGGACCAGACTCACCCAGGATGTGGGTACCACTGCCCCCGGAATATGGGAAAGAAACCATGGACATGACCCAGATCCACACTTGACACTGAATAGTTCAGCCTCAGTGAGTGTGGCCTCAGTGTGGCATGGTAAACTAGCTATCTTTCAGAGCAAGTGCTCACCATCGCCTTCGCTTCAAATAATGATCTAGGAGAAAGGCAGAAGAGGGATCTTCTAAAGGGGGTTTAGGACTGGGATGAAGCAGTGCTTATCCCACTAGAGGCAAACAGAAGAGTGAAGGAAAACAGTAACATATCATGAAATTTAGATTTACCTAAAGGTCAGAGTTCAGACCTCTATTCTAGCTCGGACTGGTTTTTCTTCTTTCCTTTTTTTTTTTCCCCAGTCTCTAGATTTTAATATTGTCATTTCTAAAATGAATGCCTAGAGAAAACAATAGGGTGAAAGGTAACACAATATTTGATGCACCTATCATAAAGGTTTTAATTGTCACTTTTATGCGAGCACTACAAGCCCCCCTCCCCCAAAGCCAACACCAGGTCACAGTGGGGAGTGTAGGGAGTATGGAGAGCATGGGGAGTGTGGGGCCTCATTTGGTTGCCATGGTGTAGTGGATCCAGTTGAGGTAGTTGCAGACTCTGGTGTAGATGCCAGGTTTGCCTTTCTGGGCACAGCCTTGGCCAGAGGAGACGATGCCCTGCACAGCTCCATTGCAGACCACCGGGCCCCCTGAGTCACCCTGCAGCAGGAGGAAGAATATGTCAGTAGCGTGCCCACCTCCTGGGATGCAGGCCGGGCAGGGATGCAGGCTAACCCACCTTGCAGGAGTCCTTCCCACCCTGGAGGAAACCCAGGCACATCTCGCCAGAGCGGATCAGTCCCGGGTACGCCTTGCGGCAGGCCCAGTCAGACAGCACCGGGGCCCGTAGGCATTGCAGAACCCTCGCTAGTCCGGATCCAGCCCTCTCATCTTCCGTGTCATTTCCTGAGGAATCGCTCACAGCTGAACAAAGAGCAGAGTGACAGTTATTCATCAGCATTGACTACATCCACCCCAGACAGGGGTTTCTCCAAGTCCTTTCTCCAGACTCCCCAGAGGGCCTGATTTCCCCAAAGAGCAGGTCAACAGCAAGCCTTTAACAATGATAGTAATAATGACGCTGATGATGCTAAACACTAATAACTAACATGTCTTGGGGACTGAGTAAGTACCTTTTACTATTACATCACATATTATCTCACTTAATCCTCAACTCAGCTAGTGACCTAGGATTGCTTTATCCCCCGTTGGCAGGAGATGAAACCAAAGTGGGTTCAGGCAAAGTTCCCCAGGATCGCTGAGCCCTCCACACCCAGGCTGCTGTCTGCTGTGCCCAGGGCCTCATCAACTCCGTAGCCCAAGGCAGCTGCATGACCTACCAGCAGGTCTGGTGAGGCCCCAGCCGGAGATTCGGCACCATGTTCCTTGCGAAGGGCAGGACTTGGGCAGGGCGACGGTCTTCACTCTCTTGTTGAGGACAGCTGGCCTGGCCAGTTTAATCAGCATGATGTCATTTTCCAGAACTTTCTTCTTGTAACGGGGGTGTCTGATGACCTTTGCCGAGTTGATGATCTGTTCAGTTCCCTCCAAGACTGCGAGGTTGTGCTCTCCCAGTCTCACCTGGAAGTGCCTGGAAAGAGAGCAGGGAGGCCAAGTCCTGCTCTTTAGCCAGGTGCCCCACTCTGGGTCACCCTGGCAGAGCCTGCCAGCCCACGGAACCTGCCCCAAGGCAGAACTGCACAGCAGGCAGGCGGCCAACATCAGGAAAGCCTGCAGGAGCAGCAGGAGGCTGACAGGCGCGTCCAGGAGGAGAGAGAAGCAAGCAGGTAAGGCAGAAGGTCAGGGTACCATGGCTAGGAGCCTGTAAAGCCACCCGGGAAGGAACACGGCACACGGATAAGCCTGACATCACTGTCTGCAGGGTGTGCAGTGAGCGGCCCCAAGGCCATTCGCCAAGAACCGGGTGCGTGGTCAACACACCACCAAAGGCATTTATAATAAGTAGGGGAAAAAAAGAAAAGAAAAATTAATTGGCGTCGTGGCCCGGGGTCAAGGAAGGTACAGGTGCTGGAGTTCAGGTCTCAGGAGGAAAAGGTGGCCTTAGAACACAGGGGACATTTTCCTCAGAAGGTGGGCAAGAAGATGGCTGGTGGTGGAGAGGTTTCCTTCCTGGGTGTTGCAGCTCTGTGCAGGGACTGGACAAGAGGGGGAGGAGAAGAGGAGGGGACAGGGAGGGGGGAAGAGGGAAAGGGGGACATACATTCCTGGGCAGTGGGCAGCAGACAGCACCCACTGGCGACTGATGAGGGTGCCCCCACAGTTGTGGGAGCCACCGATGTGCAGAGACACCTGGTAGGGAGCCTCGTTCCTGTGACAGGTATAACCTCCAACAATTCTGTCATCATTGTCATCACCAGTGGCGGCTAAGGCCCCTAGGAGAGGAAAGAAGAGTGGAAGCATCTGCTGGAGATTATGTGGTCTCCAAGGCTCTGGCAAGAGGCATATTGGAACAAGCGACTCTTCAAGGGACACCCCAGGGCATGCTGTTAGCCTAGACCGCCTTGTCTTTTTCCCACAAGAAAATCACTCTTCCAAATAGGTAAAATTTATGAAGCCTTTCTAGAAATTAAATGTTATTTCAACCTATGTATATATATATGTATACATATATATATTTTAAAATTTACCTTCATTTAAAAATCTATTTTTAAAGAGAAACCTTTGGTTCACACCATTGAATTTGACTTAGAGGTATAAGACCACACCCCAACCAGGTAGAGGATCACCCTAGTCCATCACAAACCACCCTTTGCTCTCTTTCCTCTTCCCTCCAGTTCCAGCCATGTTGTCACAAAAGTCAAGATTTTATCTGCTTTATAGCTGAGTGCTATTCTTTTGTGTGCCTATTACCGAACCATCCTAATCCACTTACCTGTCAACCACTGTTTTTAAGAGAAATTCAAGGGATTGTGCCACTGTTCTTGTTCCCAGAAAGACGAAGAATTCAACATTGGACAAGATTTAACCGATTGATTTAAAAAGTCACAGCAAAGAAATTTGTAATTATCACTGAATCTATTTTGCCATAGAATAAAGGCTAAATAAGTTACTTAAGATTACAAAAGGTCAAAATGTAGATTATATAATCCGTAGCAATTAGAAAATGAGAGTAAGCATTCTTATCTCTTTAACAAATCCAAGAGTAAAATATTGAGTGTTAACACCAGAAAGATAAATATCACAAAACGGAAAATAGCTTTAAACCTTCTGTTGTGAAATATAATACACATTCATGTAGAAAATTGAAGCAAAAAAACGGGCTAAAAGACATAGTAAAAACAGTACAAAAGATAAAATATTATTTTAACTTCTACTCATCTAAAATGACCACTGTTAATTGCAGGATTCTTGCAACTATTTCTCTTCACACATGTACACACTCATGAGCTTACATGGGACTCATGTTTCACAAGTGAAGTTGTATGTCATGTGTTACTCTACAGAAATTTTGAAGCAAAGATATCACCTACTCTGAAATACCGGAAGACATCTTAGCCTGACCCTCCCAGCAGGACAGGACAAATACCAGCAGTGGAGCAGGTGACCATTGCCAGAGCTACTGGTTTGAGTTAGCAATACCACAGCAAGTAACTCAGTAAGTAACAATAAGTCACTCAACTAACATGGATGATGATCCTGGTGAATGAACAAGTAGACGGAGAAGGGTGATGGAGCTTGGAATTTTCCAAAACTGCAAACTGGAAAGTTAGAGACTGTGTAATGTCAGAAAGAAGATGGTGAGCGTGGGAGTAAGGGTGAAGACCTGCTTTCCTTGACTCCTCATCTAGGTCTTTCCCTTGATGTGCACAAGTTTTTTTATGGGAGGCATAAAAAAATTTATCTGTCGGGAAAATAAAAGGTAAAATATTGAAAAGAGAAAAAAATTAAAATAGAGAAAAGATGAAAGAAGATAAAAGATAAAATAAGATTTTTTTATGGAAGACATAAAAAATGTATCTCTCTAAAAGAGAGGTATTATCTAAGAGAAGGTGCTAGAAATTTCACATTTTGTAATATTAACCCTTCAGGCTCTCCCTGTTGATGACAAAAAGGAGCTATGAAACTACCCTTTGACCCAAGAAAGATCCAGAAAAATTTACCTGGAGTTCCATTTAGTTTCTATCACAGTTTCTCACTTTTATATTAAGGGGGGGGAGAGACTTACCAACAATTTCTAGGAACAGAAGAAAGATGATGGTCTTCATGGTGGGAAGTTCTCCAAATGCACTTAGACTGGTTCAGAAGCATGAGCACTAGTGTCATATATACCCAACCAACTGATTAATCTTATCACTAATCCAAGGCCGCAGGGCAACAGGTGGAGTATGAGAGTAGATGCCCAGATATTCATCTAGGGGGGCCCCCATTTTTCAAATATGGCAAATATCATTGCTCAAGTTAATCATAAACATGAATACAAAAGCCTCTAGAGAGCAGGTGGAGCATGAGAGGAGACACCCAGATATTCATTTAGAGGGGCCCTCATTTTTGGAATATGGCAATACTGTTGCTGGCGTTAATCGTAAATGTGAGCACAAGGAGGAGAATATGATTTTCAGAAGTAGACCCCATATGGCTAAGGCCTCATGGGCTCAGTTTAATAAGACTTTACTGATATCGGGTGCAAATGGCAAAAGCCTCCAACCAACAAGACAAAGGAATGAAACGGCACTTTTAAACCCCAGGTTCTCCCCACCCACCCATATGTGACAGTTGCCAGAGTTACAATGCAATCGAAACAACAGGGTTTTATTAACTTGAGAACTAACAAGGGAAACAAGAAGTCAAGCAATAAATCCTTAAAGCCACAAGTGGCCAGTTATCTTACCCCAGCCACCATTTTCAGTCCCAAAGCTTTCAAAAACACATGTCCAAGATGGTGCCCTTTGCCCCTCCACACCTGAGGCAGGCACTCTGGCAACATCCAGTCTTTCTTTTCCATCTTCTCTTTGCTTCTTCCCTTTCCAGCATTCTGAGTTGCTCAGCTTCTCCAAGGTTCTTCAAACTTCCCACAAATACTGATGCAAAATTAACTTCCCAAATCCCTGGCTTTCTCCAGGTACCAGTTTTCCAGCTTTATACAACACCTTACTCTGGCACCACGTGCTTCCATTTTCAGGCCTGCCTTCCGGCGGTGTCTGGCCACACTCACCAGGCCTGCTCTCAGCAGCCCCCGTTCCACCCCTCTCCCGGCCTGCCATTAGGCATTCAACTCCACACCAGCTACTCCTGCCAGCCACTCTCTCACCATGGCTCCTTGCCACCACCACCTCACTCTTCCCGGTGGCTCCCGCCCAGCCTTGTGACTCTGGCTCCCCTTTACCTGCCTGCCATTTTCTAGTTTCCCACCCTCTCTCTGGGCTGCTTCCAGCCTCCTCTTTTTGTGCACCCTTTTTGTACTTCCCATTTCTTCTCATGGGTCTTTCTCTCAGACCCTGCCCACCAGGACCGTATGGCGCCCAATACAATTTTCAACTATAGGGCTAGGCACAGTGGCGTGTGCCTTTAATCACAGCCTACAGAAGCAAGGCTGAAGCTAGGAATTGCTTGAGTCTACGAGTTCGAGACCCTCTAGGGGCAAAATAGTGAGACCTAGTCTCAAAAAATAGCTGGGCATGGTGGCACATGCCTGTAATCCCAGCTACCTGGGAGGCTGAGGCTGGGGATCACTTGAGTCCATGGGCAACGTGAGCCTGCGGTTCCCCGGGAAACAAAACAAGACCTAGTTTCAAATATATATATATATATATATATATTTTTTTTTTTTTTTTAACTATGTCACTACCAGAGACCCCGGCTGCCCATCTGTCAAGACACCCGGGATCATTACCAGAATAACCTAGAAAGTTAAACAGAACTCTGCACTTTTAAAGGTGTACAAGGACGTGCAAATTCCTTTCTCACATTCTCCCTTTTAGAGCTTTTATAATTTTTGTTTGATTCATAATCTGCCCCCCTAATCCCTTCTCTCCCTTGGGTTCAACTTCAACCCACATCTCTCTGGTCCGTGTTCTACGGCATCTCAGGTCAGTTTGTCTAGCGCCGGATTCATCATGGCTTCCTCTCCATCCTTTCCTCAACTCATCCACATGGCTGGTCACACCCAAAACATGGAATTCAGCTGTAATGAATTCTCTCCCTGCCTTGGAGAGAAACTAACCTTCTAAGTGTAACAAACCTTGATGCGTATGTTGAACTAACAGCTCACTTTTTGCTTGCATTCTGAGGATGAAGGGCCTTTTGCATAGAAACTTCAGCACAAAGCCAAGGACAGAATCCGCCAGAATTTCGCCACCAGATGGTGACGAAAACCAGCTGACATCAACCGACTCTCCAGACAGTCACAAGAACTGACCCTCACGTGCTCCCCTTTCAAGCCCCTGAAGCTCTAGTGAGACGCTCTCCTCTCTGTCAGTGAGGACAGTGTAGTTCAGACATGAATCGACTTCCTTCCTCATCTGTCGAAACCACTTTCCTTCTCATCATTCTAACTGGTAATGGGGAACTGAGAGGGCATTTCTGATATCATGAGCTTTTCCATCCATCCTCTCACCTTTATTATTTATTATTTTTTTTTGAGACTAGGTCTCTATTTTTGCCCATGGAACTGCAGGCTCATGTTGCCTGGGGTACCACAGACTCAAGCAATCCCCAGCCTCAGCTTCCCAGGTAGCTGGGATTACAGGCGTGCGCCACCACGCCCAGCTATTTTTTTGGAACTAGGTCTCGCTACAGGCCCCAGGCAGGACTCGAACCGCAATCCCTAGCCCCGGCCGCTTCATAGGCTGAAGCTTACAGGCATGAGCCACCATGCCCAGCCTTGATCTTCTCACCTTTACTCGATGTCAAGTCTTGAAGATTTCACCTGTCTCGAAGATCCTTGACTTAGCTTTCAAGCCAATCACCTGTGTCTTACAGCAGAGTGATCTTTCTGAAATGCACAGCAACCATTTTCCTGTTGAAAACTCTTCAAAAGCTCACTGGACGAAGATAGGGGTTCAGATTCCTGGGTATGACTGAGGTCCACTCACACAAACACTCCATAAGTCCGTCCCATCCTGAGGCCTCCCAACAGACCTGGTTGACCCCATGCATCCTTAGAACTCTCACAGGAGAGGGCCCCCACCAACTTGAGCCTCCCCCACACTCTCCAGCTCAAACCAGGCCTTCCTGAGTTTCTTACCAACCTTTGCTTTACAATCTTTTATCATCTTTCCTTCTAGTTACGCAAATTTTCATTGTGTGACTATTTGCTTAAGGTCTGTTTGTTCCAGGTAGTTTAAAATTCCTGGGAGCTCACCTTTCTGTCTCCATGACACATAATTGGTAGAGAATTTATGAATGAAGGAGGTTACTTTCCTCAGGACCGAGCAGACAAGCTCTACTTACGCATTCTCATAGGTCTTTCTGCCCCTTTCTGAAGCCTACTCTACCCTGTGTATATCGCTATTATAAAGCTTTAGCTTTGTGGCAAAGTTCAATTTCCTTTGCTGCTTCTTCCATTAGAGTATGAGTTCCTGAAGAGAAAAGACAGTGTGTATCTCCGTCTCTGGCATGAAGTGGAGACTTAACCTCCTCTCTGCTCCATCGGACATGTACGCCCTGTGTTCTTATTGAAGGTCATCCAAGCTCGATTCCAGGGAGGAAATCGCAGTTGGAGAATTATACTTGTTTTGTTAGAGCTCCTGACCGTGCTTTCTTAGCCTTGCAGGAGGTAAGATCAGGAGGGCCATGGTACGAAGGTGAGTGATGACCAGAGGCCAGAGTCGGTTGAGGAGTGTGAGTTCTAGAATAGTAAACAGCAAGAGAAACCAGGTCCCAAGCCAACAGAGATTCCTTTGCCTCTTTCCTTAGCAAAGACCCATCTTAGAAGGCAATTTCAAAATTTGCTTCATGTTCCTGGAAAATAACATGCTCATCATTGAAACTAGAAGCTGGCCTCTTTCAGACAACCCAGCGGAACCAGGTCTTAGAAAAAGAAGTTATCGCATCATCAGTTAGGTTAGTGAGAGATGCGATTTAAACTCTCCTTCAAAAATCCTCCTATGGAAATCCCTGGATAAGAACTGGTTTTATATGTTCTCCCAGCGCTGGTGAATTTGTTATACCCTATTGTTTGATGATTAGTGAAATGCCATATTGTGATTTTTCAAATTGAAGAACTATTGTTCTACATCCTTCTTAGTTTGTTGAATGGATAGAACATGCTTCCTCAGGTGTAGAGATGGGAGCATTCCTGGAGCACCTGGAGTCTTCCACTGTTGTCCACTGAGATCTCCCCTGCTGCTCTCCCCTCTCTTCCCTCTGGATGCCTGAGATCTGTAGTCAGCTTTCAAGGGTTGGTTTTAATGTTTGTCTTTGTCTGATCATTTGGTTTTTCTATATTCCAGATGTAAGTGCAACCATTGGTATCTCCCTATCTTCTTCTGGTTTATTTGGCTTAGCATCAACTCGTCCAGTTCCATCCATGTGGCTCCAAATAGCAAGGGTTTGTCTTTTTCATCACCAAGTAGTATTCCATTGTGTACATATACCACATTTTCTTGATCCACTCATCTATTTTGGGTTCTGAAGTTGTTTCCATACCTTAGCTATTGGAAATGGTGCAGCAGTAAGTATAGGAGTACAGGTTTCCCTTCAAATTAATAGTTTTTTTACTCTTTGAGTAGATACTTAGGAGTGAAATTGCTGGGTTGTATGGCAGCTCAATTTTGAGTCTTTTGAGAAGCCTCTACACTGCTTTCCATAGCACCTGGTCTACATTACCACCAATGGTGTCAAAGAGTTCCTTCCCTCACCCTCTCCACTAGCACATATTATTTCTAATCTTTTTGATACAGGTGTGAGGTAGCATCTCACCATGGCTTAGATTTGCATTTCCATGATCGTAAGTGATGATGAACATTTTTCATGTGCCTGTTGACCATCTGTGTTCTCGTCATTATTTATCACTCCTTCCCATTTCCTGATTGGATTTCTTTTTGTTGGGCTGTATGAGCTCTTTGTAGATCTTTGATGTTACTACCTTGTCAGATGAACTATAGTCTGCAAATATTTTCTCCCATTCAGGACGGTGTCTCTTTGTTTTACTGATGGCCTCTTTCATTGTGTAGAAACTTTTTAGTTTGATGTGGTCTCAATTGTTTATATTCTTTTTTGTTACCCTTGCTCTTGGGGACGAAGCTTACATCATAGAGTGTTTTACTTACGTTTCCTTCTATGTACTTGATGGTTTCAGATCTTATATTCAAGTCATTTACTTATTTCAAGTTGATTTTTGTATTTGGTGTGAACTAAGGGTCCAGTTTCATTCTTTGGCATGAGGTTGTCCAGTTTTCCCAACACTTTCATTTAGTAGCTTTTTTCCAGTTGTTTCTTCTAGATATTGGCTCTGTCCTGCCATTTGTATTTACACACACCAAGTCAAAACTTGGTGCCCTATGCCTCTTGGCTTTTATTATTCTAGTTCTCCTTCCTATGTAGAACCCACTGCAATGAGAGTTGTTCTATAGGCTCCTAGACAGGAGTGTTTTGTGACCAGCTCGTGGTCTGGGATCAGTCCTTGGGGAAGCTGAGACTTCAGAGCAAGGTGTCAGGTGCTGAGAAGGAAGCGTCTGGTTGTGACTTTGAAATCTGGGGTCTAGCAGGATGAACAGGTGGTGATTAGAACATTTGCTTACCTGGGCAGGTGAGAAGGTGCCCTGGGAGGAAGTCCTGAGATGCCTTGTGGTGGGCTGCCAGGGTCAGCTGACTGGAATAGCCCCTTAACCAATCGTATGGTGCAGACTGGTGGGTGAGTAGGGTTGGGAACAGGGTGCTAGGGGAGAAGGAAAAGAAAGTAACTAAGACGTGTCTAGTGTCTTGACTATGGGGATTGTATTATAAGCACTGGCATAGGTCATCAAATCATACACAGTAATATGTGTTGTTCTTTGTAAAGTAATTATTATACCTCAATAAAGTTATTTAAAAATAAGATTAAATGGTGGAGGACAACATGCAGGATATTAAAAAAAATAAATATTTTAAAAGGACATATATCCTTTTAAAAGTTTTTATTATCTAAATAATTTTATATATGTATATATTTTACATCATTGTAGTCCCTGGGGGTCACCCACCACCTCCCCTCCCTGACTGCTCCCACTAGTCTCTCCCCCCACCCCAGTTGTGTACTTTAGTTTGGCTGTTAGTGTGTTTGGACTTTTCTTCCTGACCTTTTGCTTGTTTTTCCTATGTCCCATGTATTAGTGAAACCATTTGGTTTCTGTCTTTTTCTTTCTGACTTGTTTCTGCTAACATGATTTCTTCTGGTTACAACCATATCATCATAAAGTCATCAAATTTGTCATTTTTAATTAATGAGAAATATTCCACTGTATATATACACCACATCTTCTTCATCTAGTCATCTGTTTTTGAACATTTGGGTTATTTCCTAGGACACAGATCCTTAAGGAGATCTTAGAGCGAATTCAGTAGGGAGATCAGTACAGACGTGGCAATGGTGTGTTGGTGTGGGAGGGAAGAAGATCTGGGGCATTTAGGATCAACAAAATGACATTGCCTTTTGGGACCAGGGTGAAAAGAAGAAGAGAAATATATGTTGCTCAGAGAAGCCCAAGCCGATGAAGTTCATGTTCATCAGCAGCAACTGTCACCCTATCTGGAGATGACCAGACTATAGGGGAGGCTGACAGGACCCCAAGGCTTCCTCCAATACTAGGTGCCTCAACTTATACATTAAGCACCTTGTAGGTGCAATTCCTTCTCCTCAGACGTCTAGACTGTGCATTTCTCTGCAGCTGCGGGAGGGGGGGCGTGATGCACTGTGAGGGAACCACGCCCAGTGAGGAGGGGACCCCAGTCAGGGGTCAGGGCCCAAGTGAGGAGGAGGTTTCCATACACCCCTTCCTGTGGGCAGAAGATACAGGGGCATAGACTGCTGCCCTGCACCCCAGAAAGAACCTCGTTGAGGTACTGGGCCTGAACAGGAAGCCAACAGGCCGGGCCTGAGAGTCACAGAATGGAGACATGAGCCGGCGCAGCCCACTCCAGGTCGAGCTTCCTCCACAGCGCTGTGTGAACAGCCCTGCCATGTCTATCCATTGTGCTCTGCGCCCTGTCCTCACATCCCCGAGGGGAGCTGGAATCCCTGGGACCTCACAGGTTGCAGTACTGACTGCTGGGAGAGTCTTCCAGGACCTGGTCCCTACCAGTTCAGGCTGGACCTCTGGGGTCCAGGATGGAAGCTATGAGGCCCGTGAGCCTCCTTCATTTCCCACTGGGCCCCACAACCTCCCACAAACAGCAGCTGCCATTCTCAGGCACACAGCTCAGACAGCGCCAGGTAGGGTCTGGCCGGGTGTTGGACGACCAGGCTGCGGCTGAAGCAAGACAACCAGCTTCAAGTTCAAGTTCAAGTTCTCCCAGGCATTCTCCAGTCATTTTATTTTCAAGCACTTGATTGAGGTATAATTGCTTCACAAAGAGCTGCTCATAAATGTGCGCATGAGCAGTGTCAGGGGCTGAGTGAGATGGCCCTGAGCGCCCCCCCACCTCCCACCACCCCACACCCCACATTGGCAGCAGGTGGGCCAGTATCTGCCTACAGGAATGTGTGTGTGCAGGAGGATAAACTGGAAAGAGAAACCACCAGCACTTGGGGCGGGGTGGAGGGCTGTGTGGGCCCCTCTGAACCCGCCTGTGGCCTCTCAGTCCAGCCAATGAGAGGCTCTTATGGGGCCTGAAAGGGAACAAGGAAATGGGAGCTAGAAATGACAGTTTCCAGAAACCACTGGAGCCAGTGGCTCCTCACGAGACCCTCTCTTGGAGCCAGAGACGCCCCCGACCCCAGCGGAAGAGATGCCCGGGACCCCTTTGCTGGCTACCATGGGTCCCAGGCTTCTTGGCTGCGTGTTCCTTTGTCTCCTGGGCGCAGGCAAGTCCTGGAGACGGGAGGTCACTGTCCTCAGTCCCCTGGCGCCGTCACGGCCGGCCTGACAGGTGCCTCTGTGTTTGGTCTCTCACTCCCACAGGCCGCATGGACACGGGAATCACCCAGATCCCAGAACACCTGGTGATGGTGAAGGGGGGTGGAGAGACCCTTAAGTGTGAGCAGCGCCTGGGGCATAATGCCATGTACTGGTATAAGCAGAGCCCGGGGCAGCCGCCAGAGCTCTTGTTCTACTACAACAACAAGGCTCTCATCCAAAACAACACCGCTCACCCTCGCTTCAGGCCCGAGTGCCTGGACAGCGCTCGCCTGTACCTGCACCTGGAGGCCCTGGAGCTGGGGGACTCAGCCCTGTACCTCTGCGCCAGCAGTACCCACACAGCCACACAGGCAGCTACTCCCAGTGCACAAACCTCCCGGGCCAGCCTGCAAGCTGTAGGGGGTGCCCAGCCCCCATCATTTCCCACTGGGCCCCCCATCCCCTCCCCCACACACCTGCTGGAGCACCCAAGCACACGGCACAGATGGCGCCCGCTGTGGCCCAGCCTGCGACTGAAGTAGGACAGGCAACTTCAAGTTCAAGTTCGCCAGGCATCCTCCAGGCAGCCTGTGACTCTGGTGAGCCCCGGTGGGGCCACAGCCATCCTGCAGGCCTCCTTGCACGAAGGCCTCTTCCGGCTTCTCCTTCTGTCCAGCTTCCACCGAGTCTCAGCCCCAAGCTTCCCTCCCAGGGTGCTGAGTCCTTTTCCAAAAGCCCCTTCGCCTCCAGTTCTGTCCATCCCTCAGGGAACAGGGGCGCTCAGGTGGGGGGCTCCGCTTCCCGCCCTCTGCTATGGGACCACGGTCACCAGGTTCCCCAGGCTTCTCTTCCTAGGGTCTTAGGACATTCCGAGGTTTGGCTCTCTTCTTCCTGCCTCTTGAATGCTCATTCCTTGGCCTTCACCCCCTGCTGTGTCCACCAGGAAGCTGATGCCCTGGCTGGCTGCACCCACCCCCCCAACTCGGCATTGACTGAAATGCAGGCCCAGGTCCCTGTGCAGTTCAGTTTCATCTCCACTCGGGGGAGGGGGGCCCCAGGACCCTGGGCTCTGAGGCTGAGTCCTGCCTTTCTGCACCTGCAGGAAGGCTCCCTCTGCAATGGCTTTGGCCTTGGCCTTGGCCTTGCGTCTCTGGGTCAGCAACTCCACATGGCCCGAAGACTCGTTCCCCCCTTCTCCAAGATCTGTGCAGCCTCCTCGGTGCAGCACGGAGTCCACAGGCCTGTGGGACTCTCGGGGTTGCCGTGGGCGAGGACACAGATCCCAGAGCCCTGGAGCACAACCTTGAGCTCTGCCACTCGGGGGTGGAACAGCAGAGGGCGGGAGGTCTGTTCAGAGGAGGTGGCTCATCAATCAGTTCACTCCAAAGGGAGCTGCCAGCGTGGCCCTCTGCCAGGAGGGCAGACAGAAAGGACCTCTGGGCTCAGGAAAAAGCCTCCACACCCTTGCTAAGTAGAGAAAGGTTGTGAACACATGTGTGTGTTTCAAGGGGGGGGGGGG
>PVHY01012575.1:0-44068 GCA_004024945.1 Uropsilus gracilis | reverse complement strand
GATTGCTTGAGTCTGTGGTACCCCGGGCAACGAGAGCCTGCGGTTCCACAGACAAAAATAGCAAGACCTAATCTCAAAAAAAAAAAAAAAAAAAAAAAAAAAGCTTTCTTCTGGTAACACACATTCATTACCACACAGTCTTTCTTCTACCTGAGTTAAACTGCTACTCCACAAATGAGCCAGTGCTTTCTAGACACTGATCTGGCTCACTCTTTCAAGGTTCAGGGCAAATGCACCTTCCTTCTTGGTGGTATTTCCAATCTCCTCAGTCTCCTCTCCTTTCCCTAAGAATCCTTGGCAAGCATCTCTTATGTACTTATTTTATGCCTTACATTCAAATTAAACAGCTTTTAGTCTTACCTTCCACTGTTCATCTACCAAACTCCTTAAGGTGCCAGGTCAGAACTACTTCTTAAAATTCCTCATACAACAAAGCACAGCATCTCACCCATGGTCACTGTTGCAAAAATGTCCAGAATGAAAATGAAATATCTCCTAAGTAAATATCTCCCTGAGGAACATAACCCATTAGGATCTCCCTAGGAGAACACAATCTGACTGAAGACCTAGGAGTGGTCACGAAAGGAATGTGCACCAAAATGAATGAGTTTAGCACGGAAGAAGTACTTGCCGGGGTGTGAGAGGTTGAATGGGTCCTAGCCAACCTAAAAATGGAAAACTTACTTCAAGAAGGCCTCCTGGACTGGAAGTCTTGATGGAAAGAGTTACTAACTATTCATTTCCTTCTCTACTCAGCACTGGGTTTCTTAAGATTGTGCTTGACTTCTTTTTTTTTTTTAGACTAGGTCTCACTATTTTTGCCCATGGAAACGCAAGCTCATGTTGCCCGGGGTACCACAGACTCAAACAATCCTCAGCCTTAGCTTCCCAGGTAGTTGGGATTACAGGCATGCACCACCACGCCCAGCTATTTTTGGGGGGACTAGGTCTCGCAATGTTGCCCCGAGCAGGTCTCGAACAGAGATCCCCAGTCCCAGCCATGACTCCATAGGCTGTTGCTTACAGGTACAGGCCACTGTGCTTGGCTTGTGCTTGACTTCTCTGGAGATTCTTTGATAATTCCCTCTACTTCCAAAGTGGGATAAAGTACCTGGGGATACTGTTCTCATGTCTCCTTCTCTATAATTTCTTTTTATTTGTCTTCCCCTTCTTCCAGAGGTTCGTTGGAGGATAAAATATTTAGTAACTAGTAGAATCACTCACCTTACCCTTCTCCTTAAGACAGTCCTATGTTGACTTTTGAACATGTCAAAATATAATATTGCACTTTCACTGAAACAGAAATACAAAGCCAGAAGAGGTGATCTGCTAAGCTGTGGAATTCCACATAAAACATAATTTGTATGAGGTTCAATCAAATCAAACACGTGGGGCATTCAGCAAATGTTGGTCTCCCACCTCCCCACACTTTCCTTCTCCTACATTCTCCTAAATGCTGAAATGCACATTGGCTCTTCTTCCATCTGGTCAGAATAACTTGGAAAACTTAACCTTGATATATCTGAACTCCACTGACCTCCACAGAGCCACCCACATAAGTTCTCATGGTAACAAAACCAGAGTCTGAGTCAGTTCTACAGCTTTCACTTCTCCCATCCAATGGACAAGTTTTCTCTGGGGACTGTACAACTTTGATGAAAAAAACATCACGGGAACAAGCAGTACAGAGAGAATATTTCACATGCTGTCTCAGTCACTAGAAAGTTGCTGTATCATAGCCTTCAACATTGCAGGAGATGCTGCAGAGATTTCAACAAAGGCCTTTGAGCCAAATGTGGATTCTCATGAAAGCTACAAAGGTATGACCCTTTCTCTAACAAAACTGAGCACTACCCCTTATCAGGAAAGTAGGCCCCATAAGAAGAAGGGAAACAGAAGAACACCACACAGTGCTCTGCTGCCATTCCCAGTGTGGGGAGCTGGGAACAGGAAAGCAGAGAAAGGAAGAGGAGCCTTAATAAGGTAAACCAGATAGGATAGGTCAATGAAAATGCCTCTTCCTCCTTTCCATTTCAGTTGGTTTTCACACAACTCTGTGCAGTGAACATACAGAATATGTTATAGGAGTATACATGTTTTCCCTTTTCTTGTTCAAATGGAAACACTAGGCAGAATAGGTATAGTCAGATTGAGAACAGGATAAAACCAGAATTTTATAGCCAAATTGAATTTTTAAAACTATTTGGATTATATTTTCCTTTAAAAAATTTTATATATTTATTTTTCCAGGTTTCTGTCAAGAATCAACTGATTTGAGTACTTCAGAGCATCATATATAGATCATTTATTAATAAAGATCATTTATTCATATTTATATTGTACTTTATAGTGCTCAAAGCATAGTATCACATGCTATTATATCCTAACAGTAAGACCAGCATTTTATCCCTGCTTTTATTCAGCAGACAAAGATACTGAGACTAGAGAAAATTTGGTGATATTCCCCACCCTAAGTCTTACAGCCAGTGAGAAAGAGCTTGGACTTAAACCCAGGTGTCCTGATGCCAAAGCTGTTCCCACCACACTGTATCATTAACTTCCCTCATCACAAAGAAGCTCTTACCTTCCAACTCTTCTTTCTCATAGTGAATGTTGAGAATTGTACTGGTCCCACCCTGATCCACCACAGCTTCTTCATCTGGTCTCTGTTGAAACATAAGTACATGTGTACAGTAATACCCATACATTCTTTCAAACATTCATTCAAGTACAGCCTTATGTCAGATCCATTATGTAACACTTGGAGGAAACACATGGTTTTATGAACATTTTTAACCGAACCTCACAAAGCTCTTATGACAGAAACAAGGCAACCATTTGACTTTCATTTTATTAATGAGCAGTCTGAAACTCAGTGTACATTATTATTGCCCAAAGTCCCAAATGTGGAGAAAGCGCACTCAGGTCTTATCATTGCAGATCTCACACCTTTTCCACCTCCCCACTCCACCTCCACAACTGTAGGTATGTTGGCATTTTGTAAGCGATGCCAATCAAATTGTCTAAATTACTATAAATTGATCTCCTTGACCTCTCTGCAGCATGAGTATGTTTGTACTGTGCTTTTGAAATTCTCCAACCTGTTCCTCTGACCACATCTCTTCTGTCTCATTCTACAGATCATCTTCTTCCTCTAATCATAATTCCCAAGGAAGAGCACTTTGCCATTGTTTCCCTGACTTGAGCCTTAAATTTCAACAGCAGCCTCAAATTGTGTGGCTCAGTATTTGACAATCTTGTGTGAGATCTTACCTCAAAAATCCATGTGTCTAAAAGTAAATTATATTTCTTCTAAAACTAACAGCCTGCAAAGAGTTTACACACTCAACAAAAGCAAAGTAAGCCACCCAGTCAAAAAATGGGCAGAAGAGGTAAAAAGACACTTCTCCAAAGAGGAAATGCAAATGCCAATAGGCACATGAAAAAATGCGTAACATAGCAGGGCGTGGTGACGCGCGCCTATAATCCAAGTCCTAGTCTCAAAAAAAAAAAAAAAAAAGTGCTAAACATCAATTATAATCAGGGAAATCCAAATCGAAGCCATAATGAGATACTACCTCACACAGTGAGAGTGACCCATGTTAAAAACACTCACCAGCAACAACAAATGCTGGTGAGAATGTGGGGAAATAAGAACCCTCTTACTCTTAGGAATGCACAGTGGTCTGACCACTCTGGAAAGCTGTGAGGAGGACCCTCAAATTACTAAAAATGGATTTACTATATGACACAGCAATTTCACTCCTATAGGAAACTATCCCAAGGACACAAAAACATTAGTTAGAAAGGAAATCGGCACTCCTGTGCTTATTACAGCTGTATTTACAATACCTAAAACATGGAAACAATCTATATGCCCAAAACCAGATGAGTAGATCAAGAAGATGTGATATGTATGCGCAATGGATTATTAGTCAGTAAGTACCAAAGATAAGCTCATGCCATTTGCAGCAGCTGGTTGGAGCTGGAAGGGATTGTGCTAAGTGAAATATGTTAGAAGAAAAAAGTATCAAATAGTTTCACTTATAGGAGGAATATAACTAAAAAGGAAGGGAAGGAAGGAGCGAGGGAGGAGGGGAGGGAAAAAACTTGCAAGCTAACCATAGATCAGAGGCACACAGTAAGGGAGGGGAAGAGAGAGTGATCAAAACAAGAGAGGGGAGCACACAAGGGACTGTGGTGATGGTTCACAGGTGATATGGTAGTGCGAGATACATGGGGACTATACCTGAGGGGAGAAATGAAATATTGTACAAAAATGAACAATAATATTAGATTAAAAAGACTAGAAATAATAATAATAGAAGATAAAAGCAAAAAGCAAAAAGATAAATAAAATGAAACTAGCACTCTAAACATCTTTACTTACTCCTACCCATCATTTCTTATTCACATTTGACATTTTAAATTTACTATTCCTCAATTTTTTTCCATATGTATTAAATACTTATTTTATGCCTTATGAAAAATTGCATGCTGGGTGCGGTGGCACGTGCTTTTAATCCCAGTCTAGGACGGGAGGCTGAGACTGGGAATCGCTTGAGTCAGAGGGTCTGAGACCTGCCCAGGACAACATAGTGAGACCTAGTCTCAAAAAACAGTTGGGCATAGTGGCGCATGCCTGTAATTCCAGCTTCCTGGGAGGCTAAGGTTGGGGATCACCTGAGTCCAGGGTACCCTGGGCAAAGAGAGCCTGCAGTCCCCCAGGCAACATACCGAGACCTAGTCTCTTAAGAAAGAAAGAAAAAAGAAAAAAAAAAAGGAAATTGCTCTCTTTTCTTATCAAGTCCTCCTTTACAGTTTTTCTTGGATTCACTCTTATCCCACACTCCCCAACGCTTTCATACTGGACATTTTTTCAGTCCTTCTCTAAGTGCTGTTCCTTCGATATAGAACTAGCATCACACTCTGCCTGCTACCCCTGTCACAAGGGCACTTGTTCATCATCCTATAGATTTCAGTCTAAATATACTTCTAGAAAGCATTCCCTGACTACCCCACTTTTGAACTAAGTCCCCCTACTGATATGCCCCACAGTACATTGCACTTTTCCTTAGTAATGAACTAACCCTGCTCTTTAAAGGAGATAAAGGATCATTAAATGTCTTCCTCACCATTTCCCCACCACTTTGTGCAGACTTTTCAGATAGTAAGTGCTCAATAAATTTTTGTTAAAAGAATGAGCACAATGACATCTACCTTATCAAGAGATCCACAAAATTCAGAATTACTTCCAAAAATTCTTAGCCCATGTCCCTGCCAATCTATAACTAACTCCTGTCAGGCCTGTAACTCCTGTCAGATTTACTGACCCCACATGCACTGTGCACATTCCCATATTTGTGCCTTTGTGCACATTGTCTCATCATCTCACATGCTTCTTTTCAGCCCTCTGACTTAGCAAATCCTACTATCCTTGCAGATGCTGCTCAGATCACCACCTCACTGACCTAATGCTATTCTTTTGCAGTTACCATCCATGCCCCCAAATAAGGCAGCCCTGAAGTCAGGGTAATTCATTCTCTCAATGAGGAGACTCAAAAAATGTTTCTGAGACAACTTGACTATATAAACTTTTCAGGAAGTGATGAAATAGTTGAGCTTATTTATAGTATTTTTACTTACGAATTTAGTTTTATAGACATATTTAAGACTTATATTGTCATGCACTACCATGAAATAATCTCCAAAAATATGAAATTTAAAGAGCAAGGTAGAGAAAACTGTATAATTTGCTAACTTTTATGTAAGGAAGGGGTTAGGAACAAGCACATCTGCTTATACTTAAAGCGTATAAAGGAAGACTAAGCCATAAAGACTTTTTTTAAAATAGCTGCCTAGAGAGGAACAGGGTAAGAGACAAAGCTAGAAATTAAACTTCTTTGAAAATACCTTATTTTGTAAATGTTTTACATAATGACTTTTAAAAATAAAATTTTGAAAAGTAATTCCTAGAAATAAAACAAACAAAAAGGTCAAGAAATACCTAAAACTAACAAACTGACAACAGAACTAAAGCATGCAGCAAGGGAAGGAGAGAGAGGGAGAAATTAGGGGAGGGATGAGCACAAGAGACCAAGAGGATGGTTCACGGATGATATGATAGTGGGAGAACCCTGGGGAACCCAATGATGAAAAGAAATGCATATATGTAAACAATAAAAATAATTGTTTTTAAAGTATTTCCAAGAAATAAAAAACAAAATGAAAACAAATGCCAAACTAGTTACATGGCATAATGATTCCAACAGAAATTAACTCAAGTTTAAAACATAATCAATGAACTGAATGATCCTTGGTAGCA
Source organism: Uropsilus gracilis (assembly GCA_004024945.1). Classification (NCBI taxonomy): domain Eukaryota; kingdom Metazoa; phylum Chordata; class Mammalia; order Eulipotyphla; family Talpidae; genus Uropsilus; species Uropsilus gracilis. Next base: position 37,743 of record PVHY01012575.1, on the reverse strand, counting down.
TTTTTCCTAAGGCAAAAAGAATTTTGAAAAATCTTAAACTACTTTTTATCATATTGTTGGTTGTAGGATTGGTGTTATTATTCTGAGATTGATGTATCTTATGAGAGAAAACAAATGAGTAATTACGTGAACTTATTCTGTCACTCTCAAGGTGACTGAAAACTGGGATTGTCATGAGTGAAAGGAGATGTAGTTGTAAAACAAAAGCTAAGTAAAAACCCTGGAGTCTTAAATTTGGACTGGAAACAGCAACAAGAAAAAATAATGCATTCTAATCATTAAATGTTTTGAAATGTGAATTTTCTAGCTTTGTCTGCTCAAAAGACTCAGGAAAAAAATGCAGTGGGTTTCATTAGCACCAAGATTGTGGTCTCTTAAAATATGGTTTTCTACTTGAAAGGAACACAGAGAAAACTATGGTTATGTCAAAAGGACTCAGGAACCAACTTAAAGAGGTTCCTATCTAAAAATAGGACAATCTGAGTATCAATAAAGGGAATGATTGTAACACTGAGTATATCAAACATGTTAAAATCCATGAGTTCACAATGTTACTTTAAAAATAACTCATCACCATTGGAGGATAATGGTAATAGACAAACTTGTCATTTCAAAAACTGGTAAAATTTTATCCTGGCATTCCTATAAAAATTGTACTTTGAGTCATATCACAGGGTAGATGAGAGAAGTTTCACATTACAGAAAAGAATAAGTGAAATGTTAGAATTAGAACACTGCCATTTTACAGTCCCTGATGGACTGCACTAATTTGCAACAGTCACTAAAAGCACAAAAAGAGAGACAACCAGAGATGACATGTCTCCTAGTGGCAGATCATATCACCACTCATGAAGTAATCTTCTGAAATAAATGGTCTCTGAATCTGATCAAGTCCCTACATCCAAATACCAATTTACTGAAAATACAGTCAATACAATTTACTGGAAAAAACAGAGCTCCCCAAAACATACCACACAAGAACACATTTGCAACATCCAAGCTGTAGGAAACTGTAGAACAAATCTTCAAAACCCTCCCTCCTTTTATTTAAATAATTGCAAGAAGAGACAGAGGAAGAAGAAACCAATAGGTTAAAAGAGATATTGAACCAATCATCATGTGTGAAGCTTATTTGAATCTTGATTTAAACATGTTGAAAAAATTTTAATTATTAAAAGCTTTTTTTAGGGCTGGGTGTGGTGGCTCATGCCTGTAATCCCAACTACCTGGGAGGCTGAGGTTGGGGATCGCTTGAGTCCGTGGTACCCCAGTTCCCTGGGCAACAGCGAGACCTAATCTCTAAAAAAACGTTTTTAAAAGTTTTGACATTTGAGACTATTGAAAATGTGAATATTGACTAGATCTTTTATGATATTAAAAAAACTCTTCTCTTAGGTAGTAGTATGCTTTTTTACAAGAATATACCTTTTAATAAAATGTACTGAAACATTTATCTATAAATCTGATTAATGATGTAAAATAATATATCAATGTAGAACGACCACTTTTCCTTAAATTTTATAACATTATCCAAACTATCAAATGCATTTTTAACATCAGTGAAAACTTCCTCCTCATCACTTTGGGCACTTTGAGTCAATTTTCCAGAGTCTATAAACTTCACTCCCATCTAATTCATAAAACCTTTCTGATAAAAGTATTTTCTGAGCAATAACTCCTAGGTGGAAAAACTTGCTTTTTAGATTTGTTTTGTTGTTGTTGGTTTTTGTTTTTTTGAGACTAGGTCTCACTATATTTGCCCATGGAACCCACAGGCTCATGTTGCCCGTGGTACCACAGACTCAAGCAATCCCCAGCCTCAGCTTCCCAGGTAGCTGGGATTACAGGCGCACGCCACCATGCCCAGCTATTTTTTTGGAACTAGGTCTTGCTACAGGCCCCGGGCCGGACTCAAACTGCGATCCCTAGCCCCAGTTGCTTCATAGGCTGAAGCTTGTTTTTTTTTAACCAGGCTTATCTTTTAGATCAAGAATTCCCTCACAGCAGAAGTCCCTTCTTTTTATCTTTTTGTTTTTCCAGAGACTAATATATCAACTTACTATTTAAAGAAACTTGTGCTCCTATTAAGGTCCAGGAGGGTGGGTACTGTTCTTTATGTTTACCATTAATGTACCTAATATAATGTCCAGCATGTACATATGTCCCAATGTCCCAATATACTTTAATGACTGGTCTTTAGTATAAGACCATAGATTTTCTTATAAAGCCTCATAGATTTCACATAAAAATTATTTACCTATAAATATATGAATATATATTTACTATATATAAAAAACAATGAAAATGTAGTATATTATAATGTTTATTACATAAATACAATAATGAAAAGTGTTCATATACACATATATCTATGTAATGTAAACATATAATGTACATAGATATGAATAATTTTAAATATTGTTTTCCCCAAAGGTTTGTACTCTCCAAAGAAAGGGAACCAACTAATTACAATGTCCAGTACTGTCCACTGACACCTGACACAGCATCAATCACAGGAATCTGGAGGAAGGAAGGGACAGAGAGAATAACTTGATTTCTTGACTCTAAGACTAGAAAAGCAGAACTTGAAGAAAAAGTCAATCACCTAAAAATTCTGATTAAAAAATTAATTTGCTTCCATAATTTAATGGGTTAATCACAGCCTAAATTCACTGAATGATGTTCAGCCCTTTTGTTTAGCCAAAGAAAATAGAGCTACTATCAAAACACCAAAACATTTGGAAGGTTAGAATTGAATGTCGATGAGTGGGCCTTGTTGGTTACTGGTTCAAATAAGTCATAGCTTAAAAAAAAAAAAAAAAAAAGGCACTCACAAAAAAGTAAATGACTAAATGGATGTTTGATTATAAAAGGAATTGCTGATTTTTGAGGATAGTAATGGTTAGATCATTTTTAAAAGAATCTTTCATCTTTGGTGACCTTTCCACTAATGATACGATCTTTGGGATTTATGAGTAGAATAGAGACACAGGGAAGATACAAGGTAAACTGTACTTTCATGTGAATCCAGGTCATGTGTGCATGATGACTGATTTTATAGGTCTCCCTGCTTTGGCATATGCTGGAAATGTTCCATAAATTTTGAGTACATATAAAGCTGAAGATCATTTAAAAAATAAATATGAAGATCAAGTCTCATTGGTCTATGCTTACAGCAGATTCCTCACCAGTTGATTATTACGTTCTCTGACACCATCATATATACGGTGGGAGGATTTCTTAACCATAAATGCCCAGTGTTCCTATTGAAGCATAATAGGCTGAAATATGTTAAAGCATAGAGACCTATGAACTATAGCCTATGGGGTCTAGATAAACAACCCATGACTTACTGACTCAGTTTACTGGTATGCAGCCCAGTTTCTTCTTTCTTTTCTTTTCTTTTCTTTTTTCTTCTTTTCTTTTCTTTTCTTTTCTTTCCTTCCTTCTTCCTTCCTTCCTTCCTCTCGCTCTCTCTCTCTCTCTCTCTCTCTCTCTCTCTCTTTCTTTCTTTCTTTCTTTCTTTCTTTCTTTCTTTCTTTCTTTCTTTCTTTCTTTCTTTCTTTCTTTCTTTCTTTCTTTCTTTCTTTCTTTCTTTCTTTCTTTCTGAGACTAGGTATGCAGCCAGTTTCTTTCTTTTCCTTCCTTCCTTCCTTCCTTCCTTCCTTCCTTCCTTCCTTCCTTCCTTCCTTCCTTCCTTCCTTCCTTCCTTCCTTCCTTCCTTCCTTCCTTCTTTCTTTCTTTCTTTTTGAGACTAGGTTTCGCTATTTTTGCCCATGGAACCGCAGTCTCACATTGCCCAGGGTACCACAGACTCACGCAACCCCCAGCCTCAGCTTCCCAGGTAGCTAGGATTACAGGCACGCACCACCATGCCCAGCTATGTTTGGGGGACTAGGGCTCGCTATGTGCCCCTGGTGGGATTCGAACCACGATTCCTGGCCCTGGCTATGGCTTCCTAGGCTGCCACCTACAGGCATGCACTACCATGCCTGGCCTTGCAGCTCAGTTTCTCATTCAAACTTCCTCATTCTATCTTCCATAATGTCAGGCCATGCACCTACTACCAATGATAACCCATCAAGAACACCAGAACTTGTAAAGGGTATAAATCCTTAACTTCCTAGTAGGGGCTCTCAGCCTCTGGATGTGAATCCGCAGAGTCAGTGCCAGTACTAATAAACCTGCTTCTTGCCAGCCCTGGTATCCTAGTTCCCTTACTACCAGTTTTCACTATGAATGGACATCAGAGGATTATGTGTGAGTATGCACTTTTCCTGGGAGAGGGTTCATAACTTTCACCAGATTATCAGGGGAGAAAGGCTGGAATTGTGAGAACCACATTACATAATTTAGGGGGGAAAGGAAAAGATAGGGAGGGATGGGGCGCTGAGAGGATGTAGAGGAGGACTGTGTGTGTGTTGGAGGGTAAAACCAATGTAAACTAGGGGAAAAAATTTAAATCTCCTTTTCTGTGCCACCTCCTAGCTCACTAACAGTGACCCACTGCATAAATCAGGTGACTGCCTCAGGGACTAGATAAGATAAAATGAACCATGGGTTATAAACATATTACAACACTGAAATTGCAAGGCATTTTGAGAGATAAAGCATTTTTAGGAGCCTTGAAAAATGAATAACTTATAGCTTAGTAGCAGACCAGATTCTCATTTCCAGTTAATGGACAAATTAAAAGACAGGGGCAGGGCTGAGTCTTACATAAAGGCCCCAGCTCCTGGAAGTGGCCAAGAGCCCTCTCTCCAACACACCGGTGTTCCACTCCACCAGTGGGGCGTGGACCTGCCAAACATCTAGGTATCCTTTCCCGTAGTCAGTCTCAGACTTTTCACCTCCAAAGTCCCCTTTCGTTTTTTTCCCTACAGATCCAATGCTTTCAAAGATTGTGTGTCTCCAAATAGTCCCTCTACCCAAAACAAAATAAGTATTTATTGAGTACTGATACACTTAACCATTTTAAAACCAACAAATATAGAAGTGACTCCCAGGGCTTCTAACCAGCTGAATTAAGACAAATATTTATTGCACATGCACGTAACTTAATCCTCGTAACTGTCCTAAATCAAGTCTAAGAAAAGAGCTAAGAGGATAGGGATAACTCCAACTCAAGTCTACCTGTAGTCCTTGTATTAACAGTATCCACTAACATTATCAGAAGTAAATAAGCTGATCATTTTAGAGAATGTAGGTCACGTAATCATGATTAATGTCCGCAGTGAGAACAGCTAAGATCTACATTATTACCTTCTGAAATCCTAGGTACTCTAGAACCTTGTATTTCAACCTGCCCCTTTACGGATCTGACTTCCAACAATTCTCCCTCTCCTGTTCATTTCCATCTTCTTCTTCACATAACAAAGTCTATGAATTCTAGCTCCTTGGGAGCCCTGTCACTGAATCTGACCCACAGATTACCAACTTTTTAATTCCTCCAATTGACTTCTTCACTGAACACAGAGGCCTGAAAGCTAGAGGAAAGCTGATTCCATGAGGACAAGTGTAGCCGCTCCAGACCTTTTCTCAGTGGCAGAGCTCCTGACTACTCCCACATTTCCTCTTCTGATTCCTCAGCAGTTTGCCAAGGGCCTAAATTCCGAAGCAGTTCTAGCTTCTCGGAGATTCTTTTGTTGAATCCAACTGGGGTTCAGTACAGACTTCCCGGGGTTCAGTATAATACACTGTGGTAGACAGCATAAAAGCCCCCAAAACATAGGCACATATTACACTCTAAATTCCCCATGGCAATGGGAAATTAAGGCTGCAGATGGCAGTAAAGTTGCTATTATCTGACCTTAAAATAAGGAGATTTTCCTGGGTGGATAATGTAATCACAGGATCACAGGGAGACAAAAGAAGAGAATCAGAGAAAGATGTGATGATGACAAAAACAAGGTCTAAAAGATGCTATGTTGCTGGCTCTCATGATGGAGGAAGAGAACTGTGAGCCAAGTAATTCAGCAGTCACTCACTAGAAACTGAAGAAATCAAGGAAATAGAGTCTCTCTTAGAGCCAGCCCACCAACACTCCCATTTTGACCCAGGGAGACCTGTGTTGGACTTCTGAACTATCAGGTAATTAATACACATTGTTTTAAGCCACCAAGTTGATGGCATTTTGTTATGGAAACAGTAGAAATGAACTCAAACATTATGACTTCCTAACTACCGAGACCAGGGTTACTACCTTATAGGAAACAATGACCTCTCCACTATCTAAGATATTTTGCAGTTACCTAGCAGCACTTTTAGAATAAATACAGTTGCTAGTCTGTATCCTGACTACTAACATGACAGGACTGATTGAGGGTTCTGTGTGCCCTGCCAAGGCAAACCATGAGCTAAGACAATTAGCAAGAGAAAATAAAATTTGCTGAAGTAACATTGCATCATAACATGATATATATAAGCTTCAACCCACAAATTTTGAAGGGAGTGAACCTGCAGCCTGAGTTCTTCACCAGGCTGCTTCAGTTCTCTGGTTGGCAGGACAGCCCAACCTCCCCTGCTGAAGTTCTGCCAGAGAGCTAATAAAGCTGGATAAAGTGGATACTCACAGATTCCCAGTTCCCAGACAGGGAAGGGCACTTCTTGGGCGTTGGAAGAATGTGGAGGAATATGGATTGTACACTACAAAGCAGTGGGAAGAGAATCAACCACCATTGGTACTCTTATTCAAAACCATCCAGCAAATATTACTTGCTGCTTAGCAGAAAACAGACCACAACGCTCAGAGTCACTCATACACTTGCAGAAAAAATGTGCTGAGCTCCAGCAGGTGCCCCTGTCATTGGGTGCGAGCATCCAGATCTCTTTTGCCACCGTTGTCTTTGAGTATTTCAGGTCCCCCAGAAAACATGGAGTGTGACTTTGCTCCCAATTATCACCCATTTACCAGGGTTTGTAATTCTGAAGGTTCCTGAAAAATTTTCCATTCTAAACAGACATGATTTACATCAAAGTCTTGGTAATTGCCCAAATTCACTTGCTTCCTCCCCCACCCCTACCACTTTCACCCTCCCTGAACCTCCTGTCGTTCCCAGCACCACTTGGCTTAAGCACTCACTCTTTCAACCTCTCCAGCCTTCGCCTCCAGTACTTCTTCTGCTCAATTCTGAAAGCACTGATCAGGATCTACAAGATGTTCCCAGTTCCATTTCAACTGGGGGCTCTCCCTAAAGCTTGCAGATCTTTCCCTCTAATTCTACCCCCTTTATGAGTTCAACTACTAAAATTTCAATAATCACCCCCAAAGAGCTCATCAAAATTCAATAATACAGGTCTTCATTAACTTACCCTAAGCTAATTACAACTAGGTGGCCTCTGTTATTCCAGTCTCTCAGATTTGAACACATCTTTGTGTACCTTGCCAAACATATCTTCCCTCTAAGTGCTCCCTCCAAGTCAGGTACTGCTCTAGGTGTCAAAGACAAACGATAGTAACGGACAGACGCAGCTCTGGCACTTATAAGAAGTTCCTTAACTTCTCTACATCTTGATTTCCTTATTTGGAAAACAGGAATTATAAGAGCACATAATTTTCAAAGTTATTGAGAGAAATAAAGAAGATGATGCATAAAAGCACTAAGCACAGTGCCTGGCACACAGCAAACATATAGTAAAATCTTGTTTACATGAGGAAAAACAACAAAGCACTGTCAGCAGCAGAGATGAACAATACAGAAACATGAGGTGGGAGAAGCAACAGCACTTAGTGGGTGGTATGACCAGAGATTACTGAGTGATAAATTCTTTTTTTTTTTCTTGACTAGGTCTTGCTATTTTTGCGTGTAGAACCGCAGGCTCACGTTGCCCAGGATACCACAGACTCAAGCAATCCCCAGCCTGAGCTTCCCAGGTAGCTGGGATTACAGGCGCGCACCACCACGCCCAGCTATTTTTTTTTTTTTTGGAACTAGGCCTCACTACATGCCCCCAGTGGGACTCGAACCGCAATCCCTGGCCCCATCCACAGCTTCCTAGGCTGCTGCTTACAGGAATGCGCCACCATGGCCAGCCTTGAGTGATAAATTCTTATTGAATTATGTGAAAGCTACATCACTGTGTAGGTTAAAATGGAATATTCTTTATTTCAGTCATCACATCTAAATGCGATGTGACGGGGAGCTCTCTTCCGGCTGGAACGCCTGAGCACAGGCATGGCAACACTGAAGGAGAACGTTTGTGTCATCAAGCAATGTCCATCTGTTGCTCTGGGCTAATCCTGACAAGATCATGAGCTCCTAAAGGAGAAGAACATTGGCTCTCAATACCAGACAGTCGCTCATTTGTTCATGCAGTTGAGCACAGATTTTATACCAGGCACTGCGTTACATGGCAAGATTTTCTGTCTGGTCGCTGTTCTCATGAAACTTCTATTTGAAAAGATAATAAATCAAAACAAGAACACATCATCTGAGCTATATGTGCTATTCAGAAAAAAAAAAAAAAGAAAACCAAGATAACATGAAAGAGAGTGACTGGGTGTGGAAGTCATGGAAAGCCACTGAGGGGCTGACATTTGGACTGCGCTGTGAGGAGGTCTGTATTGGAAGAATGTTCTAGGCAGAGGGGACAAGAGCAAGGGTCCTGAAGCAGAGGGAACAAGAGCAAGGGTCCTGAAGCATGAAGGTAAGCACCATATGAAGCAATCAAAAGAGAACCAGTCAGGTGCAGGGTGAGAGCGTGGAGGAGAAAAAGTCAAGGCAGGCCAATGAGGCCCTGATCAAACTGAAGCTCATCAGGCCATGCTAAAGAGTTAGGGTTTTATTCTAAAATGCACTGGGAAGCCACTGAAGAGTCTCAGATAGAATAGAACACAATCTGATTTGCACTTTTAAAAGCTTCCTCAGACTGCTGTACAGAAAGGGGAATGTAGAGGGGCAAGAGAAATAGCAAGGAAAACCTTTAGGAGGGTAATAAGTTCAAACGAGAAAACAGCACAAACGTACGGCATTTAGAAGCAATGCATGGAATCTGTTTACATCGAGTTGTACAATCTCCTCACTTTGCAAGGTCCTTTAGTCCAAACAAGAGAAAACAGCCCAGACTTATGGTATTTAGATGCAATGCCTGGAATCCCTTTACATCAAGTTACACAATCTCCTCATTTTGCAAGGTCCATCTCCCCTCAACAACCTAGCTGGTATATAGGAGACTCATCTGGTGATTTTCAACTGATTGGCTGCATCTCCCCGAAATCAACCCCATTTCCATTCCTCCTTCTTAGGCTTTATGAGATCCTTCTGTTCCCAATATATTCCTTTTCCTCTCCTCATATCACCTCCCATGAAAGTTTCATGAACTAGATATAAAGGAAAGAATTATTTTCCATCCTACCCCAACAGTATTCAGGAATTACCACAGAGCACTAATAGAAGCCTGGGGTTATTAAAATCTTGACAATACAATCTGTACACGCTCTGCATGTTAAGGACTTTGTCTCCTCACATTCGTTTCAGTCTATTCTCCCCACTGCAGCCAGAGAAATTTTTTCAAGGGGAAAATTTGATCATGAGCTCATTGACTTTCTCTCTTTCCACCTCCTCTCCCCCTCCTCTCTCCTCCAGTTTAAGCACCTTCAGTGGCTTCCCCTTGTTCCTCAGTAAACACCAACTTCCTCAATATGGGCTGCAAAGGCCCCATATGTTAGTATGTTTCATACCATTCTTCTCATTGCTTTCTCTGGTTCTAGTCACACTGACCTTATTTCAGGTCTTGCAGCCAGATATAACTCTCTTCTGCCACTGAACTTTTACATATGCAGTTTTGTCTGTCTCTGTGGCCCTTTGCTTTCCCTCTTTCCTCAATTGATACTTATTCTTTAGCTCTTCACCCAAAATAAAATCTCTGCTACGAGACTAAGAGTGAAACCACTGATATACATACTTATAGCACTGCCTGTCTTCTTGAAGTGCTTATCACAGCTGACACAATTTATTTGTGTGACCATTTGATTAAAAATAGTAATTCTCTCTCTCTCAATGAGAAACTCCAGGAAGGCAAAAATGTTGCCTATTTTTGCTCATCATTATATCTCAAACATGGACTGAATACACTTAGCAGGCCTTAGGAGGAACAGATATGCAAAGATTTTCTCAAGTCTTAGATATGGTTCCTTTTTAATGCAGCAAGCAAAGAACGAATTGTGGATCTCCTAGTAGCAAACTATCACCTGGAAAAAAGGAAAGAGAGTCAGTGTCAATACCTATATTGGTCCAAACTCAGGAATGTTCTCCCTGTCTCCTTATAGAAACCACTCCTGATATCAATGTAGACTTGTTTCCAAGACCTGGCATCTTCCCTATAGAAGTCTATCATTCTCTTCACAGCCCTTTACTTCAAAACCTTTTTCCCAAGCAGTAACTATACCACCTGACTGCATGGGAAAGGGGGAGTGAGAATTCAACCAGTCACCACTCACACATACAATAAACATTACTTCATGAAGTCCTGCCACAAATAGCACCTCATTTGTTCTCACAATAACGCTGTGAGGTAAGCAAAGCAGATACTATCACTCCCATTTTACTAGATGGGGAAATTGAGGTTCAACGAGGCAAGTGACTTACTCAAGGTCACAAAATCTGTGAGGCAGATGTAGACTTGAACCTACATGCAGACTCCGTAGGTTCAATGCCTACAATCTAATGCCTGTCCATATGTTAGCCACCCCCAGCAGTCGGGTTATCAATTACTTAAACCTATTTCTTCGCTGCCTTAGATAAACACCTGTTCAGGAACCATTTCCCCAGTCCATTTCCACTCCCCTGCCCAAAAGTTGTCTGATGTCTGTTCAGTGGGGCGGAGAGGGTCATAAAGCTGACTACACTAACGGGGTTTGATCCAGCCTCCAGTCTTTCCAGCTCTTCCTTTGAGTCACTGAGGAACCAGAAACCCTCAGAAATAAGAACACAAAGAGGAAACCTGCCCCACCAAAGCAAGATCCCTGGCCACCCTTCCTCCCACATCCGGTAGGACAGTAGGACAGCAAGGCCAGAGACCAGCCTCTCCCAACAGGGAAGGCCGGAGAGAACAGAGGTCACCGCCCGCGGCCGTCAGAGCTCCCCAGCTGCGCAGGGGATGCGGCAGCAATCAGCCGGCTCCCATGTTCGGCCCAAGGTCAACCTCTCACAGCCCCAGCGCGATCCCCAACCGCTCGAAGCGCCCCCTGGTGTCCGGGGCTGGCCTCCCGGGGCGTGCGGCGCCCCGACTCGGGGGCCCGGGAAAGGCGGGTGGGCAGAGGATGAGGAGGCTGAGCCCCGGGGTGGGGCGGGAGGCGGGGCCCTACCTGATAGCTGAGAACGCCGTCGGGCTCGCTACTCCCCGCCCGCATGGCAAAGCCGAGCTAGGTCTCCCCGCGAGCTCTAGGTCGAGCGTCTACAACCCGTGCACTCCGGTCTGGTCTGAGCTGAGCAGCACGAGCCGCGACCCCTACCCTGGAGCCAACGGTCAACCATCAACCACCGCCGCCTCCATAGCCACCGGCCCGCGAGGCGTCGCCGCAGCCAATCAGCGCGCGGCCTGTGTAGCCAATCAGGGCGCGGAGCACGGGAGGACGCTGTCCGGCGGTACCCTGGGCGACCGGCGGAGGGGAGGGGGAGCCCCGGAGCCACCCGCTCCGGGGCCCGGTTGCCGTGGAAACCGCCTCCCTCCCTCAGGGGCTGCTGGACTTGAGGGCCTTCCAACTGCTTGCCAGAAATTGAAAATCTTGCTTCTGTTTGCGACTGCATCTGACCCTTGAAAACTGGGAACGTGTCAATTTTATCTTTTCTGACTTTATTTCTTAGGTAAAAATTTTAACTTGCGGGGAAATGTCCTTTGGAATTGCAGAAGGAAGTAATAGGGGGGGAGGAGAAAGGACCTTCTAAAGTCACTTGTTAATCTGAGCTAGTGACCAGATTGAAGACCATTATAGCGACGCCGGCAAGCAGAGAACCGTCTTCTACACACTCACTAGGACTTAGGTCTTAGCCCTAGCTTTCCGGCTGCCTTCAAAAGGCGCAGGGCTCAGCTAAGGATGTCGCTGGAGTAATTCCACAGAACACTTCCAACTTTTTCAAGAAATGGTCTAAGGTTATTAGCAACAGAAGAACGACTGGTGTGAAGCAAGTTTAAAAATCTTGATTAATGGATCCAATTCGATTTAAGTTTAAAAGAAAAGAGCACCTGGTCATTAACCTGCCAGTCCCTTTGTCCCCAGGAGGAAGTAAGGGACCTTTTACTTCAGTATGCACTGTCACATCGGACTGCAGGTGAATCACATTATTAAGGGGGAAAGAATCATTGCAGTTCTCAGTCTCCAAAGAAGCTGCTCTAGAGGAACTTGGTCATGTCCACATCCAGGTTTCAGCCCCTACCTACCACCCTCTGCATTGGCCCTGAAATTGGAACCAAGATTGTGCTTTAGTGTGCCTGAAACAGAACTATATTTCTAGTCTCCTGTGTAACCCTCTGCTCTTGTTTCTGAGCCTTCATGTTCACTACCAGTCTGTTGATATCTTCACTCTGTCCCTTAAATCTGGAATTCACCCCATTTTACCCCATCCAAACCTTAATCATCCTCCCAAGGCTACCTCAAAAGCCACCTCTTTCATTAAGCTATCTTTATTTCACCCAATACCCCCTAAGAGATGCCATCTTTCCTTTCTCTGAATCCTCATAGATTTGTTTCATATTGAAGCAGTTACCATGTTGTGATTATTGAGTTAAGTACTTTATTTTATATGTTGACTTACTACAATGTATGAAGGCAATAATTATTTTTCTTATGCTTTTCCATTTCACAAAGCCTCAAAGAACGCTGGATACATCAAAAGCAGTTAGTAAGTGGATATGTTTTTAATCCAATCCATCAAAAACATTGAACTACTATTTTCAGGCCCAAATGGTCCTGAAGATGCAGAGAAATCTAAATCATAATACTTATCTCCCAGGAGCTTACAACTAACCAGGAAAATGGAACAGTGTGACAGTGCATCTCCTACTTATGACAATAGAATTAGAATCATATGAGTAATATAGGCAACAACAATTATAAAAATTTAGATGAGAAAACAGACTATGACTAGGAGCACCTTCAGAACATGATACCAAAGACATGGATTTGAGCAAAATCTGAAAAAGGTTGAGCCCAGGTAAGGAGAGAAAACATCTTAACTTGGCTTTTTAAGCAAAGACTTAAAAATAGGCCTGTACACAGCCTGTTCATGGTAGCCATGATTTGGGCCAAAACAGAAATGCATAGAGCAGAACAGTAAACAGCAAAAACTGTGGTAAAGAAAAGCTAATGTCAACTTATGGAAAGCTGGATAATTAGTTCAGACTATTTTCTCATCGAAGGATGATGATATTTTCCTATCCGCTACAAAGTGGGACACTGGTGAAGGTTCCAGATAATACTTTTGTGCTCTGGAACCCAGGTCTATTGGAGCAAATGTATCGTGTCATTTAACATTCAAATTTTTTCCATTATTTTTTCCATTTCATTGGTAAGAAAATGAGATTTGAAGTGTAGCAATTGTCTCAGAGTCATGCAGTCATTTATGAATTCAAAACATGTTTACTAAAAACTTTTATTCAGTCCTGTGTTGGATATTGGAAAAACAGCTATCAAACAAACTGAGTATTACATTTCAGAGTGGAACTGGCCACAGGAAAGTAAGATCGGTACAAGCTATAGCAGTTAGAGTGAAGTAAACAACAAATTCTATGGTGGTCACTGGCTGGGCCTGGGAGAGCTACTGTAGATGGGGTGCTCAGCGAGGTGAGGAGAGCCTCCCTGAGTCAAGGAAAAAACTAACTAATCCTTGAGTTCTTGGCCAGCATGCAACATTGTCTTATATAAGTGGGTACCCTGCCAAAATCATCCACTCAGGATGACTTAGAGGGGTAGTCTGATCCAGGGGTCAGTTAGACCAGCTCTGGTGACAAGGTAATTCAGGAGGGGCCGAGGATGGTGACCAAAGGGAAGGTGTGCCCTGAATTCCCCACTCCCCTCCCAGCTGTGGCATGAGTGCACAAGGCTGAGACAGGAATGAGGAGGTACAGGGTTTCTAAGGGTGGGTGTGATTGCCCTCCAGCTCAGATGTGGAAGTCAGAGCCTCTGGCCCTTGACTCCAGGGTCAAGAGCCCCATCTTCTGGTCTGTTGTGCAAATTACAAAAGGAACTAGGCCACAGCAGCAGCCTGAGGCAGCTGCTATCTGGGGCTGGGCAGGACAGCCTCTCCCCTCCCAGGGCCTATTTAGCCTCTTCTTCCCAAAGTAGGCTGGCTGCTCACTTGGCTCCAGGCTCCTAGTTTCTACTGCTTCCTACACAGTTTGGAAAGTGCAAATATGTTGCTCTCAGCCAGGCCAACTAACAGATGCTGGAGGAACTGGAAGGATATTTAGGCGGGTATACCACCTCATGCTGATCATTTTTCTAAAGAATGAAGAAAAAAGCAAAGGAATGAAACTCAGAGACTACTGAGGCCTAGAAGAAGGTATAAGGAAAATGCAAAATGCATGAAGAAAAAGAGACTACACACACACACACACACACACACACACACACACAAACTCTAATTGACAAACAGTTACACTACATATATGATCTCCATTTTGCAGCAATTCTGTAAGGTATGTTTTGTTCTGTTATATTAAGGATATAATATGACCCATGTCACACAACCAGTATAGTTAATAAATGAGCTGTAAGCTCAGAATTGTCTGATTCCAGAGCACATGTTTAACATGTTTTAACACTACCGCCTTCCACGGAAACACCCCCATTCCTCTCTTCTTGGCTCCCAAATATGGCTATCCTACCAAATTTTCTCTCTATCTAGATCCTTCTTTTCTCTAATACCAGTGGTTCTTAAACTTTGAGGGAGAGAATAGGTCTTGAACCTACTGGGGACATGACAAGAATTCATGAGAGACTTTTCAGAGAAGTACACAAAACCCCAATGTTTTGCATATAATTGTAAGGATGTGTTCACAGCCCTCCTGGGGCAGCACTAGATACCTTGCATATTATTATCCTTAAACATTGACTGCAAAACACTGGAACAGTCTTATTCAGAGACAAAAAAAGATGAGACAAAGACACAAGAAACTTTAAAAGTCTTAGAAAATGTTCTCATATAATATGCTTTCATCAAAAGCATCTTAATTCCTCCTTCAGTTTACCATATCTCTTGCCATTTCAATGGTCACAGGGCAGATATTCCAGTCTTGCTTTAGATAAGCCCTCAATTCCCAGCGGCCTCTTATACCTACCTGATTTTCTCTCTCGTCCTCTTAATTACATATATAAAAACCAAAGAAAGGTTGGAGGAAAAGACGTCTGAAAGGAAAGATTTAATTAGGACGTGTTTGTGCTGTCACCCTGGAGCAGTTTCTGTGGAAGAAGGTGAAAGAGGAGGCTTAGGGGAGACTCCAATCTTTGCCGAGCTAAAAGGGTATGCAGGTGCATGATTTGCCTTCAGCCCTTGTCAAGTCACAGCAGATTTAAAGCGACTACAGAATAGGGTTTCCTTTGTTCCCAGCATTCTGCCAGCCAGGAACTCTACACACAGGGGAAAACAATGAAACACCACAAAAACTGTTGGGGCTAGGGTGGGTGAATCACTCCCTCTCCATTCATCATCAACACCATCCCTAGAAATGCTTCATATTGCAAGATTCATTTTCATCTTGCTCCAGACAAAGTAAGGCTCCGGCAGAGGAAACATACACAAGGACAAAAAAAAAAAAAAAGACCTGCTTTCTGCCTTCTCTTCAGTCACAAGATATTAGGGCAGAAGTTGTGGAAAGGAAACTAAGGAGGAACCATAACAAAACCGAAAATCGGGATTTTTTTGTTTTTGTTTTGAGACTAGGTCTCGCTATTTTTGCCTGTGGAACCGTTCACGTTGCCCGGCATACCAGAGACTCAAGCAATCCCCAGCCTCAGCTTCCCAGGTAGCTGGGATTATAGGCACACACCACCACGCCTACCTATTTTTGGGGGGGTTAGGTCTCGCTAGGTGCCCCTGGCGGGACTCGAACTGCAATCCCTGGTCCCAGCTGCAGCTTCCCAGGCTGCTGCTTATAGGCATCCGCCACCATGCCTGGTCTAGAAAATCAGGCTTTGGTGCAAGAAGCTGTGGGACTTAAAGAAAGTCATTCAGAAATTCACAAAAAAAACAGGTGTTAACCAAGGAACATTTGCCAAGTCCTTGATATCAGATCTGGATACATATTAATTAAATACATTTATCTTATCCATGTCTAAACCTTGCCCCCGCTTAGTAATCTGGTTTCACTCCACATCTTATCTACTTGAGGATAAGACTTCTTAAGCTTGTGAGGAAGTCCTTGTCTCACTTTTAGCCAAAAGGCCTGAGGTTTCCTGAAGGTGGCAGCAAATCCAACACCTCACGCTGATATAATTTCACATACTCAACTTCTTGAAGACCTTATTTCTCTTCAGCAGGTGTATAAGTCTCTGTAGAGTAGTTTGCTGACCAAGAAGCTGAGATGTGGCTGGGAATAGCAGCTTGCCCAGGACCATTGACAGAGCTGGGGTAGAACTGTTCAGGCTTTGCAGCCCATTGTGTGACTTCCAAGAAATGCAATTCCACTCAGCCACTTCCTGCTTCTTCAATGGGACAACAAAAATGTGAGTTTCCTTTAGAATTGATGCTAACTGCCTATAGCAAAAGCCCAGAGTTTCTTTCTGCTCTGTTACTCTTTCTAATCAGATGGCAATCACTTATAATTTCCAAAGCCTGGCAGCGATACCCATTCATTAAGTTACTGAACAAACTCCACAAAGTTCTGAAAATAGCTATCACAACTTCTTATTTCTAAAAGTACGTTGACTGATAGCTATAAATTCAATATAAGTTACTTCCACTCCCCATGATATACCCCTGTAGTTTCATATTTTGTAGTTAATAAATATAAGAAAAAAATTTAAGACCCATTCAGATATTTGGGTTGCAGCAAAAGGAAATAGACAGTAAATTAGAATTTACTTCACTAGTTGCTCTTTTCTCTGGTCCTTTCTTATAAAGGAGTATTTGCTGGATTTACCAAGAATGGCATGGGCTATAAGATGGTCAGTCATTGACAAGGCCAGAAAAATAAAAGTTCAGTCTTAAAACAAATATAGAAACAATCTGCTTTGCTTGGGGTAAGCACAGTGAATAAGGGCCATTGTGGGTATTGGAGTCTTTAGAACTTCTGGTTACTGCCTCCTAAATATTGTTGGAGGGGGCTTAAAAGTCCTCCAAGTCAGTCTTCTATGCAAAATGATTCCCCTCCACAGCATTCCAGGCTCCATCCAATTTTACCTGGATATTTCTAGTGATAGGGAACTCACCCCTGAATGAGATCAGTAGCCCCACTCCATTTTCAATTTACCTCCTGGTAAGTTCTACTCTTTATCCCAGGTGCTGCCTCTGTAATTCCAAAGGGAAAACCCACTTACTATTTCTCATGACAGTCCTTCAAATGCTTGTGGGCAGCTGCGAGCTCCTTCTGTGTTCTTATCTTCCTGGCAGGGCATGAGTAGGACGGATTACTGTCTCCAGGAAACCATTTGCATCCCTATGTTGCCTGATCACGGAGGACATCCAGAGATGGAATACAGAATTTAGAATGTCTTCCATCATGGCTTGTTTTTGTATCTGGTTTTTGGTTATATATGAGAGGTTTAAGGTTATATAAGAGATAATGCTTCAGAGGTGCACACTGCAGTATTTAGGGGTAGAGTATAATGATATCTACAGCTTTCTTTTTTGATGAAATATCTATTGATCTATTTACTGATAGTTCTCTCTATTGACAGATATTCCCAGATGTAGAGAGAAATAAAATAAATTAACAAGATCTTAACAACTATAGAATCTAGTGGAGGTTGTACAGATTTTTATTGCCCTTGTTTTTCTCACCTTTCTGAAATTTTGCAAATAAAAGTTGAGAAATAGACACCACAAGAGTAGAAAAAGTAAAGGGAAATAAAGACATTTCAAAAACATAAGTAAAAAAAGATACAAGCAAACAAACTCCAAAAAACAGACCCAGAGACACTGCTTCAAGACATCTGACCAAGGTGGTCAGATGCTAAAAGTACAGATTGACCCTAGAATATGAGTCATACCTAAAGCAAAGGAACCCAGAAGTTCCAAAGGTAAAAGATGGGTAAATATATCCCAAATCAATGAACGACGAGAGGGATACAGGTTGTGATCTTCCCTTCTAGTGATACTGACTTCCAGACAAACATTTTAACCCAACCAAAGTTATACTTGCAAAGGTTTACTTTATAACAAAGATCTAACAGATACTCATATAACCAAAAGCCATAACTGAAACTGGGTGCTCCTAATCCCCCCGCCCCAGGTTGTGGCATTTAACAAGGTACTCCTCTCCCATTGGGTGGTGGCAGTTAGCCCCTCCCTCTTAAAGGAGCTCCTCCTCCATTGGCTGGTGGCAGTTAGCCCCGCCTCCTGGAGTGCTCCTCCCCCATTGGCCGGGGGCAGTTAGCTCCACCCCATTTGGTGTGGAAGTTAGGAGGAGTTGGAAAAGGGAGTTGAACCAGAAGCAGGGAGAAAAAGGCAAAGAGCAGAGACTAGGAGGAGACAGAGACCGTTTGGGGAGGAAAGAGAACTTCTAGTGAGAGAGAGAACCTTTGGGAGAGGAGAGAAGAGAATGGCAAGCGGGTAAAGAGTACCCCGAGTGACCAGGCTGGGCAAAAGCCCCCTGGAAGAGTGAACTGGAGGTGACAAGGAGCCATGGTATCTGGCAGAGTGGCCAGTGTGGAGAGTGTGGCGTTGTAGCAAGGTGATATGGAGAGCTGGTCCCTAGAGATGGCCAGGGATTTGGAAAGCTGATTTGTGCATCAGCCACTGTGGAAGAAGTTTGAAGAGCCTTGGAGAAGTTGACCCGCGTGGACACTGGAGAGGAAAGAAGACGCCGGCGAAAGGACTGGACTTTGCGAAAGTGCCTATCTCCGAGGTTCAGAGGGGCAAAGCAACCATCATTGGACTGTGCCTTGGGGACCTTTGGGGCTGAGAAGAGCGACTGGGGTAAGATAACTGCCACGTGTGTCTTTAAGGACATTTCGTTTTCCCGGTTGAGCTCCCTTGTTAATAAGCCTTGTTGTTACACTGCAGTCTGAGTGGCAACTGCTAGGCCTGGGTGAAACGGACCCTTGGGGCTTCGTGGGTTGGAGGACTTTTTGCCCTGCCCCTCCTCCTTTTGAGACCCGATTTCATAACAAATATCAAAATAAAAATTTCCCGGAAATACATAGAAGTGTTTTCTCACACATGACTATAAGAAGAGTCTGTTTTCTCTCTCTCCTTGTGACAGGTCAAGACAAAAAAATAAAATATACACTTGAACAACATAATTGAGAATGATTGATCCACTTGTTTTATATTATAAAGAACACAAGGAATATATCTATTCAGGTGTTATGAAATACTCACCAAAACTGACTATTAAGCCTAACTGAAAATTCAGGAAGTTCTATAGAGGGCAAAAGATACTCTACTATCAGACTGTAATAAAACTTCAAATCAGTAATAAATGTTTTTGTTTTCATATAAATGAACCTGTTATAAGCTGACAGTTTCAAACAACGAAACTTCTCTTGGTCTTTCAACTCTTCTGTCTTCTGGTGGCGGACTTCCAATGGTACTGTGCACCTGGTCTCATCTTGGTGTTCATCACAGAAGGAGCCTGTGTGCTTGGTGCACTGGCTGATTTAAATTTTTTTCATCATTTTAATATAGAGGCACCACCAGAGGCCCCAAAAGTATTACTAATTCCAGCCTTTGGGTTCTAGCCCACAAAGTTAAAAAAAAAATATTTCTACTAAAAGGATATTTTTAACTCAAGTAACTCATTCATAAGAAAAGGAAATTAAAACAAGCTGCAAAAGATCCTCTCAACTGGAAAGGTCACCTGATAGTAGCAAGAATGATCAACACAAAGGGGAAGAAGAGTAGACCCACTACGTGTGCTCTGGACCTTTTAAAAAACATGCAGCAGTTCTTTTGGAAATATACGTGCCGATCTACAAAAAAAAGGTGATTTTGGAGACATCAAGAGGCTGGGCTCTGTTTAAAAAAGAACACCCCCACATTTTACCATGGCAACACTGGAACAGTCTACACAGTGCTACCCAGTATGCAGTTGGCATTGTTGTAAACAGACAAGCAAAGGGCAAGATTCTTGCCAAGAGAATTAATGTTCTTATTGAGCATATTAATAACTCTTAGAGATGAAACAGCTTCCTGAGAGTGTGAAAGAAAATGATCAGAGAAAAAGGAAGTCAAAGAGAAAAGTGTTAGCATTCAACTGAGGCGGCAGCCTTCTCCACCCAGAGAAGCACAGAACAGGTCCCTGAATAGCTGGAACTTGCTCCCTGTGAATTCAAGGCATGATAGGTGTGGGAAAATGAATAAATAAAAAAAACCTCCATATTATTTTTTAAAAAGAAATTGTGAAAGATAAGAACAAAAAATGTTTGATTTTAAATAAATGTGAAATAAATAAATTTGAAAATTAAAATATATGAATTAAGGATCCAACTCAAAAAAGTTAGAAAAAGAGTGACAACACAACTAAAGATTTCCTAAATGTAAATTTTTGCATAAATTATTAAATAAATTATTAAATGAGAAAATAGAAAGACAATGGCATTTATACATATATTTAAGAAATTTCCAGGCTATATAATAATGCCATAGTAATCAAAATAGGATGGTTTTGTCATTAAAACAGACATATAGACTGATGGAACAGAATCAAGAGCCCAGAAAAAAGCCCATGTAAGGAGTCAAGACTCCTCAATGTGGAAAGAATAGCCCCTTAAATAATGTGGTTACAAAAGTCAAACATTCTCATGAATGGAAAGAAAGGGAATCCCTATTTTATACCATTCTCAAAAATTCATAATTGATTAAAGACTCAAATTTAAGACTGGAAACCATAAAACCCCTAGAAGAAAACATAGTGGGAAAAGATCCTTGACATTGACTTGGCAATATACATATTTTTAATATGACAAGCAATACAAGTGAAAATAAGCAAATGGGACTGCATCAGACTAAGAGATTTCTCCAGGGCAAAAGAAACAGCCAATAAAATTAAAAGGCCATTTATGAAATGGGAGAAAATATTTGGAAACTATAGATCTGGTAAGGGGTTAATATTCAAAATGCACAGGGAACTCATGTAACAATTTCAAAATAGGTAAAGGACATAAACTGGCATTTTTCCAATGAGGGCATACAAATGATGAGAGGTACATGAAAAGGTGTTCACTAGTCACCAGGGAAATGCAAACCAAAATCACAATGAGATAGCACCCCACACCTGTTAATATGACTAATATCAAAAAGATAAAAGATAACAAGCATTGGTGAAGAAGTGGAGGATGGAGAAATCTTGCACATTATTGGTGGATATGTAAATTGGTACAATCACTATGGAAAATAGTATGGAGGTTCTTCAACAATTTAAAGTAGAACTGCCATCAGATCCAAGATCTCCATCTCTGTGTATTTGCCCAAGGGCTTTGAAATCTCCATCTTGAAGAGAACAGTGCATCCTCCTGTTCATTGCAGCATCATTCACAGTAATTAAGGCACAGAAACAAGCTATGTATCCATCAACAGATGAGTAGATAAAGAAAATATGCACTGTGTGTAAAACAAAATTTTATTTAGCCATAAGAAAACGATAACCTAAGGGGTGGGGACAAAATAAAAAATCTACCATTTGTGACAAAATAGACAAAACCTGAGGTCATTAGGTTAAGTGAAATAAGAGAAAGACAAATACTCAATAGTATCATTGAAAGGAACTCAAAAAAAGCCAGACTCAGAAACAGAGCAGAATGTGGTTGACACTAGGGGGTAAGGGAAATAGACACTGGTCAAAGGACACAAACTTCTAGTGACAAAGAAGTAAGTTCTGGGGCTCTGGTGTACAGTCTAGAGACAACAGGGAACAGTAGTGTAATATGGACTTGAAAGTTGCTCAGAGGGTAGATCTTATGTTTTCACTACACACACACAAAGGTAATTATGCGAGGTGATAAATGTGTTACCTAACTTTATTGCGGTAAGCATTTTGCAATATACAAGTGATTAAATCATCAGGTTATACACATTAAACATGCACATTCACATGTCAATTGTACCACAATAAAACAGTAAAATATAGTCAAGAACTAATTCTTTAAGGGAAAATAAAATAAACGATCAATTTATCCATGTAGGGGCGGCGCAGAAAAGAGGAGAAAGCATAAATGCCAAAAATAAGAAATGAGAACAAACGAAAGAACAAGTAAAGCTTAAGCAAACTGCCAGCAGAACTGAAACACAAGAGCAAGGGAGGGGGCAAAATTGGGGAAGGGATGGTCACAAGAGATTAAGATAATGGTTGATAGGTGACAAGGTGGTGGGAGAAGCTCAGGTTATGCAATGATGTAAAAAAAAAAACATGCAGTCAAATTTTTTAAAAAGAAATAAGAAATGCTCATTTATATACACTGCTCATTTTCTGATTGGGTTATGTATTTATTTTATTGTGTTTAGATTGATGAGTTCTTCATAAACATCTTTAATCCATGAGCACAAACTATCTTTCCATCTCTTTGTAACTTTTAGTTCTTTCAACAATGTTTTATAGATTTTAGTGTACAGATATTTCACTTATTCACTTAAATATTCCAAGAAATTTATTTCTTATTTGATGAGATTATAAATGGAATTGTGTCCCTGATTTTACTTTCTGTTAATTATTTGTTTACATAAAGAAATAAAACTAAGTTTTGTATGTTAAAAAAAAAAAAGAAATGAGAATAAACAGTCTCCAATGATGCAAAGGAAATTTGCTCAACTCTGTGTTAGTAACTAAAAACTCAATTAGATGGCAGATGTTCTATAAAAAGATTATTAGAAAAGACAGAAAACTCAAAGCATGAATGGAGGGAGAAAGGGGTAGGGAGGAGAGACGAGAGTTT
Source organism: Uropsilus gracilis (assembly GCA_004024945.1). NCBI lineage: Eukaryota > Metazoa > Chordata > Mammalia > Eulipotyphla > Talpidae > Uropsilus > Uropsilus gracilis. The sequence goes on along the minus strand of PVHY01012575.1, from coordinate 14,717 downwards.
CAAAGAAATACCCTGCAATTAAAAAAAATTAATAAATTCAAGCCCACATGCATTCATGAGCAATTCTAATAGGAACAATGAAAGCCAGTATCATTCTTAAGTGGAAAACACTAGAAATATTCCCAGTAAAGTCAGAAATGCTTAAGGAAAAGCACAGTCACCATTATCACTAATGGTTAGGAAAGGACCCAGTCAATGGAACTTGGCAACAGAAAAAAAAAATACAAAAATATCACAAAGATGGAGACTAAATGATATAAACCTGGAAATCAAATGAAAACTGTTGCCAACAATAAGATAATTCAGAAAAGTAGCTGGATGTAAGATCATTACACAAAAATCAATAGCTTTCCTATCACATAAGGCAAATAAAAAGAATAACAGAAATTATTTCTGTTACAGTAATAAACAGTAAGGTAGAGAATGAAGCAAATAAGTATTATGAAAACCTACTGAAAAAAATTGACTACTTCTAAATAGCCCAAGAAAAAACTTAATTTTACTCAAGATGTTAATTCTCCTTTTATTACTCATCTACAAATTTCAAGACATCACAATAAGATTCTTTTTTCTTTTTTTTTAATAATATACATTTTTATTGAATAAGTTTTGTTTCCATTTGCCTTTTGAGTGTTCCTTCCCCCTCCCCCATCCCACCCTCCTGGTCTTTCCATCTCTTCCTTCACTGTCATTTATTGTTTAATTTTTAGTCCCTTGGGTTCTTCCTCTTCTTTCCTGTAGCAATGTCCTTTTGTCCAGTGTGGACGTGGTTTCCTGGGACACAGTGGCCTGTGCTTAGTTTTCCAGGTGTCTTTTTGCTGCTGGCCACCAGTTCACACATGATTGTGTTCTTTCAGTGCCTCTTCCTTCTTTCTGGTCAGCTGCTCCGGCCCATCTTCTGTCATATTTTGCTCCTTCTTTGTTTTGTAGTTCTCGTTGCTGGCATTGGGAGCGCTTCTCCCGGCCAAAGTTTGTGCACCCATTTTTTTGATCGAGATAGGCCCTGGCAGATGGTTGATTGGGTTCATCATGGGGCCACTGCCGGTCTCTGTGGCTTTCCTCAACCCCTAAAGTGGGAGGGTCCTTTGATGATGCTGAAGGCATCTCTGAACAGGAAATTCCATTCCCATCGTTGTAGATCACAGTGGTTGTATTTCTGAGGTAGTTTGTCTCTATAATCAGTCTTATAGTCCTGTGTCCCATGGATCTGAGATATTCGTAGTTCCAGAATACATCCTTGTTTTTCACCTCTGTATTCGTGTGCAACTGCCCTTGAATTGCTGATTTAGTTGCTTCTGGTAAAGGTTGACTGTATTTGGAGAAGACCAGAGGAAATGACCCCCACCACCCACAACTCTCTGCCAACCCCGCCCCCAGCCTGTGTGTCTGGCAAGGAGGGGATGGGGAGTGCTCAGGCCAGAAAGATGGCTGAATCAGACATGTGGGCGGGGTTACCCACTCCTTCCCGGCCACCTCGTGGTACAATGGCTGGGGGGGGCGGGCTCCGGGCGCCCCCAGCCACTCCCTGCCACAGTCTATTTTTTCAATGGGCAAGCAAAAGTACCCAGGAAAGCTGAAAACAACCTGAACTGGGTGGCTAATTGGATCCCATTCCCATTCTTTACCTGTTATGGGAGGAAAATGTTCCAGAGTGAGCCTTGCACTGGAGCCTTATTTCTTAGATAATAACTGAGAAAGGACCCCCAAAATGGTTATTTTGTTGGGGATGGAACTCTACCCCTTGCCCCAGACCCAGCAGCACCTCAGTCTGACCTAGACAGAGTGCCAGCGCCCATTAGGCCACATCTTGGGCACTGTGATGAGTTACACAAACTGGGTGTCTTAAAATATAAATTCATTGTCACAGTTCTAGAGATCTGTAGCCATATTCCCTCCAAAAACTGGAGGGGAAACCCCCCCCTTTCCTCCCTCCCAGCTTCTGGTAGTTTGCTGGCCAACTGTGCACAATCTTGGGCAATAATTAGGTCTTCAGGCAGAGGGAAAGGGATGCCATGTTCCAAAGCTGCACCCTTGAAATGCACACTTCAGAACCTAGGAGCTCCAGTTCTTGTTGCCCTAAAGCTGTGCTACCACATCTGAGAGGCCATTGCATATTGATTTGTGTTCCCCCCCATTTCCAAAAAGGTATCATAATCTAAGCCCCAGCACCCCAGAATGTGACTTTATTTGAAAAAACAATTGTTGTAGGTGTAATTCATTAAGACAAGGTCACCCTGGCCAATAATTCATTAAGACAAGGTCACCCTGGCCAACATGTGAAGACAGGCATGGAGAGAACCCATGAAGATGGAGGGTTGGAGTGAAGTGCCAATGGCCTAAGAACAGCAGAGTTGGCCAGCAAACTACCAGAAGCTGGGAGGGAGGCAAGGGGGGGTTTCCCCTACAGTTTTTGGAGGGAATATGGCTACAGATCTCTAGAACTGTGACAATGAATTTATATTTTAAGACACCCAGTTTGTGTAATTCATCACAGTAACCCTAGAAAACTAATACAGATATCATGCTCCATACCCGTGGGGCAGACTTAAGCAACTGGCAGAGGTGACCTGGTGGAAAACCGAGTTTTAAACAGAAAATTCTGACCAGTTCGACTAGGATAGTGCTTTCCAGAGCAGAGTCCATGCTTAGGAGATACACCTGCAGGCAAGACATGTCTCCAGTGCCTTTGCCTCCAATGTTGCCCCCTGAGGACTGGGGGCCTGGGCTAGGTTCTCATTAACTGTGGCCCCTGCTCCAAAGAGCTCACCAGCCAGGACCAAGCTGGCTCTGTTATCACTCAACACCACTGACACCCCCACCATCCTCCCCAGGGACCCTGGAAAGAGCAGAGCTCCAGAAGGCCCTTGACTGAATGTGTGGCCCTGAGATCCTACATTCGAGGTCTGGCATGCTAACTCTGGGGACAACTGGAGCATATTATTTGCACTCCAAATTGTGGGGCTATCCAGGTCATATGCATGCCCCTCAATTTACCTGCATCTCTCCCCTTTAACTACCTGGCAAATTTCTACTCATTCTTCACAAACCAGATCATGTCATCTGTTTGCCTAAGTTGATCACTCCCTACTTCATGCCATCCCTGGGCTGCCTGCTTACATTCAGCTGTTTAGTTCTCACTTCTTAGAGGGACTATCCAGTGGGGAGTTTCCATATAAAGAGAAACGATGTCTTTCGCCCAGTTCCTTTGTCTCTGCACTCTACCCTACACCAATAACACTTTATGGCTCCCACCATGCTTTTAAATATATTAACCTTCTCAGTGTGAATAGAATATTCTTACGTAGACCAGGACAAATGTCTCCTGGAATAATTTTATTTGTCCCGTGATCTCCCTCATTAGATAAAAAGCTCCCCAAGGAAGAAAGGCTAGTTCTTTGCCCGCCTCTGGTCCTAACTCCATTTACACAGAAGTTACCTCAGTAAATGCACTGCTGCCACTGCCATACTTCTGACTTCCAAGGAAGCACCCAGATAACTCCATTAAAGCTTTCTGTCCCTGTATCTCCAGGAAACCAGCAGTTCAATTTGTTTAATGTTGTGTGATCTGTTGCACCCACACCACATTTTATGGTCTTAATTTAATTTATAATAGGCATTGTAACATGGTTCTGTTTCTCTGAAAAACAGGTCATCAGCCCTCTCTTAGCTGACAGGGGTGGAAACTTTTTACTTCTCTCTTTTCTAGTAAGGAACACCATTTCCTTGTGGAGTAAGAATCCAAAATCTTTGACCCAGCAAGTACTTCTAGCAGTTTACCCTAAGAAAATAACCAGAGATGCACACAGAAGGGTTTATGGCAGCACTACATATAGGTAATAGGGGAGACTCAAGTGGAAAATGTGAGTGCAACTTCTCCAAATATAAAAGACATGATTGATCGAAGAACATCAACAGGCCTGAACCTCATGTTATAATGAACTGGGAAACTGGTCTACCCAGCCCATTCAGCAATAACACAGATTGAGGTGCAGCAAGTTTTAAGGGGCTTGGACATAGACCAAAACCTGGATCAGTCTCTGGTTTCTCTCATTTTGGGGTCATTTCCTCTTCCAAGGACAAGAGCTCAACTTCCCCTGGTTTCCCCTCTATCTCCATGTCCTACCTGGGAAATTGCCAGGTTCAAAGGCATTGCACAGAATAGCGCCTGGAAGAAAGGGTGGTCCATCCCTCCAATTCAATCTCTTCCCACCTCCCCAGTGAGTCACCACTCAATGTCCTTTCTCTGCCCTCTGGTGAGTTAGAAGCATCATTTCCTAAGTGTTTTCTTTTGAGGTTTCTCTTCACTTCCTCCCTACCAGACCTGGGTTTAAGTGAATATAGCTATCCCTTTTACTAAGTGGGTATAGATATCTCTTCTACTAACTCCCCTCTAACAATAAGTCTTCTTAACTGGAATAAAAGTCTCAATGATAGGTAAACAAAGAATTTTAAGTGAGGATTTAAACCTGGAAAGCAATCTGACAGGTTTGTGAACACTGTTCCAACAATTACAAGTTTGAGTTTAGTTTATATAGGTAGAAACAGTGAGTCACTGACATTAAAAATGCAATTATTCTCAACAGGAAACTTCTGATTCGAAGTTATTTTGACCTGAAGATATGTTGATGTTATCTATACACAGAGAGGTTCCACCTCTCCCTTTCTAAAGAATGCATCATGGAGGTACAAAGCTGGTACCCATTATCTAATTTCTTTATCTGTCTCCTTGGTCACTACTGGGCCTTAAAAAGACTGCATGACCCACAGGCAGCAGGTTTGGCATAGTTGTTTCACAGACTTCAAGTCTGAGCACATGGCTCTGCTCTTTTGGCTCCAGTGGGGAGGGGTCACTCCCTGAACATGTTTATACAGTATGTACCCAGTCTAGTCAGTACATCATAGTATTTATGTCAGGTTCCTTGGGTTGCAAGTAACAAAACACAGGTCAGCAAATTTCAGTCAAAATGAGAAAAAAAGAAAGGCGGGAAGGGAAGAAGAAGAAAACAGGGAAAGCATGGAAAAAAGAAGTCAACAGAAAAATGACTTGAGGTACAGCAGAATCCAGGATTCCAAAATGTATCACTGATGTTCTCTTACTCTACTTTTATTCTTTGCTTTCTCTGTGCTGACTTCATGTTCAGACTGACTCTCCTTCTTCATGCAGTCACCAAGGTGGCTGTGAGACCCTCTAACGGACATCATTGCCTTCCAGCTCATGATTCCATCTGCGATCATATGGGGGTGGGGACGAGGAAGAGAGTGAGAGTAGGGGGTTGACTGTTGGGCTAATTCCAAGTTAGCTTAGAGGAAGCCTGACTTGGGTAACGTTTCTTACCCTGAACCTTGACTGTGGCTCCAAGATCACAGTTCCAGCCTCATGCTGGGAAGTGAGGTGGGCCCCATCTAAACACCAAGAATCCAAGGAAGGTAGTTCCTAAATATATATTCAACAGAGAAGAAAGCAAATTCTTCACGTTCTACTGGTCCTGGCCATGGACAGCCTCTGTCCTTGTGCACAGTCAATGTCTCTAATGTTTCCTGAATTGAATAGCAGGAGAGGCTGCCCTGGGCTCCAAAGTCGTCATCAGTCTCTTCCTTGCAGCTCCTGATAACAGATTTGAGTCTACTTTTAAAGCAAACAGCAACAGTGACTAAGTAGTGAAGTCCTTAGTCCTTAGGCTCTAGTCCTTAGATCCCACTTCATAGGTCACCATGACAGGCCCTGGACAGAAATGCATGCTTCCAGGCCCTGAAGCCATACTGCCACACATGGTGGCTCAGGGAGTCATGTCCTGACAAGCAACTACCTAGAGGAAGTGGCCTTATAACAATTCATAAGCCTTAACAATTTGTAAGGCCCCTTGTGCTAACAATGACCTGCCCAGCACAGGTAAAGATAAGCCCTATGGCTGAGACAGGAAAAATTTCAAGGCTTGGACTTTAAACCTGGGTCACAGTTTTTAAAGTAATAGAACTGTTGCCATACAAGGTGTTTGTTGTTTCTGGTGTTATGACGTGGCTGGGTGTGAAGACTGCAAACTTGCTCCCACTGACTGTCGATATAGCCAACCTGGGCAGGCCTTGCCACGTTTTTATGTGCTGCTTGCAGCTGCTTTGGGAGTCAACCAAAACGGAAGAAGTTTGAGGATCCAAGTCGTCACTCTTGTCCCCTCAAACCCAACCCAAATGTCACTGGTCAGTCTAACTCCAAGAGCTGGGAGCTCCTATCCAAACCCCCAAAACAAACAAGTGCAACATCCAGGTACACTGACTGGCACTTGCCCAGAATGTCACATCTTGGCTCCATGACATTTCTGTTCAAGCTTGGTGACCCTGCCCCCAGCTCTGTGGCTCTGAGTGGCTATGAGTATGGCCTGGATGCCTGGGTTATGCTGTTGCTGTCCGTTGTGGAGCTTTTGTGATGATCTGAGCACACCGTGAGTGATTTCATATGTTACCTCATTTAAATTTCACAATAGACCTTTATCAACTCCTCTTCTAAAAAAGAGAAAACAGGTTAAGCAATTCACCCAATAGAATTGCTAGTCAGCTGGTACCTCTGAAGAAGGTCAGAGCTCTGTCAGCCTGCCTACAGCCATCGGCCACCATGTACCTCTCCCATATAGCACAGGTCGCGGGATGACGCTGTCAACAGTCAGTGAAGAGACCTAGCCCCTGGGTACCAACTCTGGTTCTTAAACCCCATATCCATCTTCAGGACTGCACTCCTCTCCTATACATCTCAGAGAAGCTGCTCAAAGAGCAGCTTTCAGATATTTCTTTCTAAGCTTTGCTGTTAAAGCTGAAGGTTATATTGACTTTTAGGTTCTCTCATTTCCCAGTTAGTATTGCTTCCAGGCTCACAGAAAACCCTAGTTTCCACAGACTCAAAACTAAATCTCAGTGCCCTTGGAGGGGACCTGTGTCCCTTAGGACTGACCCCGCCCCCCCCACCAGTTTCCCCTTTGTTCCCACCTCTGCTCTAGAATAACCCTCCAAGTTGTCTCACAAAGCACACAGCAGGGTGGGTGGACCCCACAAGCAACAGAAGCTCCCACTCCAGGGTGGTAAAAGGAGCCTGTTCTGTCGTCCCACCACTCTATCCTGCCTGTACACCTTGTCCTCAGACAGTCTTCCAAGGGGTTGTCTTACTCTTGTGTTTTCCTGAAAGGAATGAAAGCTTTCCCAGAGACCCCAAGCAGACACCCTTCCCTAGGATGGCCGTATCAAGCTCAAGACTACTGACCCTATAAATTCCAGGAAGTCAATTACCCTACCACTAGAGACTTCAAATTTTGCACCTGTGTGTCCATTGGGAGACAGCATAACACATTACTTGGAGCCCAGTCTCAAGCTCCCCCACACTGGTGCTTTTCTCCTTCTATTCTTGAGGTATCCTTGGCTTGAACCTATTCACCTACTAAAAATTTCAGTACATTAAGAGAATCTTAGCCAGGCACAGTGGTGCACGCCTTTAATCCCAGTCTAGGAAGGGAGGCTAAGACTAGGAACTGCTTGAGTTCACGGGTTTGAGACCCGCATGGGGCAACATAGCGAGACCTAGTCTCAAAAAAAAAAAAAAAGCTGGGTGTGGTGGTGCGTACCTGTAATCCCAGCTACCTGGGAGGCTGAGGCTAGGGATCACTTGAGTCCCTGGTACCCCAGGCAACGTGAGTCTGAGGTCTCCTGCACAACATAGCAAGACCTAGTCTCAATAAGAAAAAGAGAGAGAGAACCTTAGAGTCGATAACATTAGAATTTCCTTTCCTTTCAGTAAAGTACTTTCCAAAACAGTGTTAAACATTCAGATACTAGCAGATAGATTTCAGTACTGTCTCCTGAGATTTACCCCTTTTTCCAATGTATGAGAAGGGAGGTGTCTGCCCTCTGATATTTTAGGGCTAGATACAGGGGACTTGTTCTGGGGGATAGTTTAGGTTGTTTCCCTCTTTGCTTTACTACAGAACATAGCTGGCTGTCCCCCTACAGACTAAATCTCTGTACACGTTTCCTCTTTGTCCCTCTACCATTGAAAGAGGAGCCATAACATCACTTTGAATGGCAAAGTGTACAACCTATGTAATAACCCATTATGTAGTAGCTGGTGAACTTATCTGAGAAGCTCATCCCCCTGAAAAATATTAAAGTGAAAGACTCAGAACACAAAACAATGTATTCAATATGATTCCAGTTTTATAATATACATATGGCAATTGAATACATGGAAACTTATTTGTTCCATGACATTACATGTATAGCTTTCTATATAGTCATCTAACATAAGACAAATCATGGTCTCATATATGTAAATAAAACGCTACCAGCTAAATTATGAGAAATTCAACTAAAGATACATCCCAGTTACAGAAATGTTAAAAAGTGAAAAAATACATACATCTTAGAATTGATGCATATGAATTGTACATGCACAGGAAGAATAGAACATATCCTACCAAGGCAGTAGCAGTGCTTATTTCCAGGTGTCCTAAGTACGAGCAGCTTATTTTCTTCTTCCTGACTCTCTGGGCTCTCTCAACTGTGTACTCTGAATGCATGATATTTGGATAATTAGAAAAATATGAGGAATCCTTAGTATTACTTACCCTGCTGATTCTCCTAGCTGTGTCTCTTATTCTCAACTCCACTCCCTCAGGCTCTTTGTCCAGATGCCAAGGCAGCATCCTGTTGAGCCATGTTGGAGCCTGAGGGAAAAGTAAATTGGTTTTCATGCAAGTAAACCCATCAATAATACTTTCCATGTCTAATTATTATTCACTTAATTCATTTTCAGTTGAGAGATGATCATGTTTGACATTTCACTTGAACAAATGATGTTTTCAAATCAATTTTAATCTATTGAAATTGAAATAAAAACATAGTAAATTTTCTTTTGGGGCAAATATTCAAACTTAAAGTGATGTGAGTTTTGATGCACCTACTTTTCAATTTTTCAATATTTTTAAAATGACTTTAATGTTCTGGAAAAATAACCATTAAAAAATGTGGAAAAAGATGTATGTTCCAAGATACACTTTTGACACCTTTGTCACAGTTTTCTGTTCAATCAGGCTACAGTGTGGCTCCCTGGGACACTATTCTTTCTTTCAAAGTATTGGTATTTGGTTCAAGTTAGATTTTTTGCATTCATTTTGATGTAACTAAATATTATTTGATTATTGAGTTGTTGTTGCCCCTTCGATTTTGCACCTAAGGCAAAAGCCTCTCTTGCCTTACCCTAGTCCTATACACATTTATCCGCCTTCCCTCTTGGACTATGGGTGTCCTGAGAAGAGAGACGTGGCTTATTTCTCTCTTTCTCTCTGTGCCCTACCCAGTTCCCAGGACCAGGCTAGCACTTGGTTGCTTAAGCACCACCCTGTTGAAGGTCAAAAGGGAAGAAGGAAGATAGTTAATGATACTGGTTGACATTCTAATATTTACTGAGTACTTATTATGTTCCAAGCCTAGAGATAAACATTTTACTTATTTAATTTAAAAAACCAATAATAAAAATGCTATTTCCACATTATAAAAGATTAATTTAGGTACAAACATTTTACTTATTTAATCTAAAAATTCAATAATAAAAATAGTATTATGTCCACTTTACAGATGATTAATTGAGGTACACAGAGGTGAGCGAATGAGTGAGCCCAGCACTACTCACAACAGCTCTCTTTTGTCAGTTTCCGTAGTGTAGTGGTTATCACGTTCACCTCACACAACAGCTCTCTTTGATTTCTCAAGCTTTTTTTTCTTTCTTTTTTTTTTTTAAAGACTAGGTCTCACTATGTTGCCCAGGGTAGTCCCGAACCCATGGACTCAAGTGATCCCTAGCCTCAGTCTCCCAGGTAGCTTTACAGGCATGCACCTCTGCGCCCCACTATTTTTTTGAGACTAGGTCTCGCTATGTTGTCCAGGGTTGTCTCATACCCGCGGACTTAAGTGATTCCTAGCCTCAGCCTCCCAGGTAGCTGGCAAGCCACCATGCCCAGCTCTCAAGCAGTTCTTGCTTGGGTTGTTTTTCTTCTGGGCATTGGAATGAAATGAGTGAGAGAAAGGAGGAAATGGGGAGATGAGATGATATAGTACAAGTAGACATAAAAGAAACAGATGGAACAGATAAGCCAAACTATCACAGCACTTATCTTACTTAAGATTTACAACTTCAGGGCCGGGCATGGTGGCGCATGCCTGTAGGTGGCAGCCTAGGAAGCCACGGCCAGGGCCAGGGATCATGGTTCGAATCTCGTGGGGGCACGTAGCCAGACCTAGTCCCAAAAAAATAGCTGGGCATAGTGGCATGCACCTGTAATCCCAGCTACCCAGGAAGCTGAGGCTGGGGATTGCTTGAGTCTGTGGTACCCCGGGCAACATGAGCCTGTGGTTCCACGGGCAAAAATAGTGAGACCTAGTCTAAAAAAAAAAAAAAAAAAAAAAAGATTTACAACTTCAAGTATTACTAACCCCACTTTGTAGGAAAAAAAAAAAAAGACATAATAGGTTGAAGGAAATTGCTTAATTTCTCTTGCTGGTTAGTCTCCCACAAGGCTGGGGATGTGAGGGTGCAGTGTGCTAATGGGTTAGACCCAAGCAAACTAGCTGGCCTCCCTCCTAACTTCTGTGGCAAGCTGGCAGCTTCCTCTGCCAGCAGAGTCAGTTCCTCCTCTCCCTGATGGCACATCTCCCCCACTCTACCCTTCCAGAGGTGGGTGTCCCCTCACCAGGGACTTCATTTGGAAAGAAGACTGGATATGGACCCAGAAGGATGTCAACATCTTCACAGAGCTGCCCTTATCTCACTTGCTTCCACTGATCTGCTCCCCACCACATTTCCTGCTTGATTGGGGAGGGGTGTACTCTGAAGCACAGTGATGTGAAAAGTGAAAGCAGAATACAAAATGGTCAAGAAATAAAAATAAAGTTGTGTGAAGAAAACAAAGGCCGGGCATGGTGGCGCATGCCTGTAAACGGCAGCCTAGGAAGCCGTGGCCAGAGCCAGGGATCGCGGTTTGAGTCCCGCCGGGGGCACGTTAGCGAGACCTAGTTCCAAAAAAATATAGCTGGGCATGGTGGTGCACTCGTAATCCCAGCTACCTGGGAAGCTGAGGCTGGGGATTGTTTGAGTCCGTGGTACCCTGGGCAATGAGAGCCTGTGGCTCCACAGGCAAAAATAGCGAGACTTAGTCTCGAAAAAAAAAAAAAGAAAAAGAAAACAAAGTCCACAGAACTTCCTGAGAACAGGGACTTCAGGTGCGTCCTGGGGAGCCCTGGTGGCAGAGGCTGGCAGTAAATATGAGCAGTTGGTTTCTGCAGATCTGAAGGTCCCAGGAGGAAGGAAATGTACCTATTACTGTTTACTTTTCTACACTGCTTTAATTTTATTTTTTATTATTATTGTTTTTATTTTAGAGACTAGGTCTCGCTATGTTGTCCGGGGTAGTCTCGAACCCGCGGGCTCAAGTGATCCCCAGCCTCAGCTTCCCAGGTGGCTGGGATTACAGGTGCACATCACCGTGCCTGGCTTACAGTGCTTTAATTTTAGCCATGTGTCTATTAAACTTTTTTCAACTAAAGAAAACATTTTTAAATGGCCTGCCACCCAGAGGCTAAGACCAAAGTCACCATCTTATGGTGGTCCATTTCCAGACTCTTAGAACCAAGCGTAGGGACTCTGAACCGTCCTTCCTGCTAGAGAACAGTTCAGTGCATGACACGTTAGGGAAGGGTCACATCCTACAGATGACATGCACCTCCAAATTAGGCTTCCAGGGACTCAAAGTCACATTTAAATCAGAGCCAGCTTAAGTGAAATTGGTGAGTAATTTGCCTCAGGAAGGTGAAGTGCACAGCACAGATGGGTCCTGCTTCCTGGGAAACAGCACCACTGTCTCAGGAACCCCAGGCTGGGGTGTGGTCAGGACTCCTCCTGGGAGGGGAATTGAGGCTGTGATGTCAGCCTAGCCCTCAGGCAGGTGTGCTGGGTCCTGACTAAGGCTCAAGGACAGGTCAGGCCAGCATCACATCCGTGCAGTAGTGAGAAACGAGGGGCAGTGCCCCACTATTTCGATCAGAAACGCCCTTCAGCAGGGAAAGACAGCTGTGGTATAATAAGGCAAGTGACAGAATGGTGGCAGCTAGAGTGGGAGAGTTCGAATGAGCCCGGAGGGTCTGTAAAAGGGCTAAAACAGATGATCCAGGGACACTCCCATCTCTCTTTGGGACATCAGCTCCCAGCAGACTCTTCAGTGTGAAAGAAAAGGAGTTGGGGGTGAGGGGTTCTGCTCTTGGGGTTACAGGAGATTGGCACCTCTCCAAGTGGCAGCGGATGTCTTTCTGCTCCTTTGGGAACGCGCTGCCTTCACGGTCACTGTGACCGGGTGGAGCAGAACTGGCTCTTCTCCACACTCTTCCTGGTCTTGTCTCTCCACTTTCCATCTCTGGAAAACCTCTCCTCCACCCCCCACTTCCAATAGCTCCCGTCCTGCCTTGGGGTCTGGGGTTAGGACACAAGATCACTTCTTAACCAGCTGTTCATCACCAGTGGCTTCCCATGCCCTTCCCAGCTCAGGCCAGAACTGACCTGCTCACCCCACCCTCGTTTCCAAGTCTTAGGAGCTTAGAAATACAAACTCACTTAAAATATGCCCAAATGAAAGCAATGCAGAGCCAGCGGCCCCTATTGCCAAATCACAGGCCATCAACGAGGAGTAACTCGGCACTGAGTCTGGAGAACTGAGAAAAGGACAGAGCCCTGGCGCTGGAGACAGCGGGAACACCCGGCGGCCTGAGGCCGTGGCGGGGTGATTCAGAGCTTGGGTTGAGCAGCCCCATCTCCCCGGATTCTCGGATTCTCGTCCCAGCCCTGCCACTACTTGTTCGATGGTGCTCCAAATCGATCAGGCACCAAAATCACCTGGGAGGCATTCTTAAAAACAAAACAAAATCGCTGGGCCTCGTCTCCAGATTTCTGGTTTATTTAGGTCTGGGATAGGACTCAACAATCCGCATTTCAAACGTGATGCCGTCGATGCGCACTTTGGGAACCAGTCAATGAGCAACTCTCTCGAGCGGTGCCACCAGCCTCTTCGCACGCACATGCCGAATAACCGTCGCGGGTGTTTGCTGGGTCTGGGTTGTCATGAGATCTGGTTTATGAAATCCGTGGTAGGGCTGGTGGTGCACAGTTAATACCTGTTCTTGTTGGACAGAGGGAACGAGCCATTTGCCCAAGATCACCCTGCCGATAAGAAGCCAACCTGGGAGCAGCCGAGACGCCTCTGCACCCCGCAGCGTTCTTCCCTTCCAGCTCCTCCGCCGCTAGCTCTGAGCGCTCCGGACGCGCCGCCAAGGGGCCCTGGGCGCCCCGCGCAGCTCCACGCGCACGCAGCTCCGCACTCGTCTTTGGGGTGACTAGTACCCTTCAGTCTTTTCCATCGCTGAGAGCCCAGCCGCGGAAGTTGCGCCCTCGGATGAGCTGAGCTGAGAGCCGGGGAAGTCGACATCCTATCAGCGGCGGGGAAGGTGGGGTGCACGGACATGGGAAGCCCCCTCTCCCTCAGCCCACGCCCAGGAGCTATCCGGCTTTGGGCGGCGAGCAGCGCTCCGGGGCGCGGCAGGTGGCGGGCGGCACCTGGCTCCGGCAAGGGCGGTAGGGCGCGCCCCAGCTGCAGCTCAAGGCCCGCCCTGGCCCCGCCCTCCAGGATGTCCTGTCGGAAACCTCGGGAGCAGCGCGGCCGCGCGTCTACGGCTCTATCTTGGAGCGACAGGTAAGTGGCAGAGGCAGCCCCCCCCCCAACCCTCACAGGCCCCCCGAGACCCTTCCCGCGGGCTGGGAACCCGGAGCATCCTCACTCCTGAGACTTCCCTCCAAGTCCAGCTAGCTTCTGCCGAGTCCTTGCTTCCCACTTCTCCCCTCCACTAACCTCCTCTTCATCGCCCTCCCCCTGAACTCCCCAGTAAAATGGAGGGGCTGGACCAGATTGGTCCCAAATTATCCTGATGTCCTCAAGCTCCTCCTTCAGTGGGAACCCCCTCCCCTACCTTTGCCCCATCCTTACAGGATGAGAGAAGCTCAAAATTAGAAGGAATGAAGAGGGAGAGGGTCCAGCCAGAGCACACCCTCACCCTCGGGGGCTCTACGGCCTCTATTCTTCACCCACATTCCTTAAGTGTCCCCACACCACCCCCCAACCCCTGTCATTGAACCACCCATGCTTCTTGTGCAGAAAATCTTTCAGAGAAGTTTCCACCTGCCAGTGCCACGTTGTACCTGAGCAGAGGAGATAACTCCCTGGTGGGAATGGGGCTCAGGCCTACTCCATCACCCACCACTGAGGTTGGGGCTTTGGGGATGGGAAGGAGCTGTGTGGTATTGTGGGGGAGAGAGTGTGATGTGTTCATGACTGTGACTGTCCTCAGCTTCCCAATTTATCTGTGTCACTTATTCCAAGCTCCAGGCTAACCAAAAAGGGCAACTGTTACTTATCCCCGAGGCAATCACCCCAGACCCTGACCTCTGCAAAGGATAATTCCTGTGTGGTTGGGGGTAGGGTAGGGGGTCAGTTTGTCAGCCAAGCTTAAAACAGACACCCTCCACCTTTCCCCAACAGCTCACTGCAACTATGCTGGGAGGGTTTTTACACTGTGCTCTCAGCTCACCTTCAGATCCACAGCACAGTTTACAGGCACTGCATGAAGTTAAATGGCTCTGAATA
>PVHY01012574.1:0-44039 GCA_004024945.1 Uropsilus gracilis | reverse complement strand
TCTCGTTGCCCGGGGTACCACAGACTCAAGCAATCCCCAGCCTCAGCTTCCCAGGTAGCTGGGATGAGAGGCGTGTGCCACCACACCCTAGTTTTTTTGGAACTAGGTCTCGCTATGGGCCCCAGGCAGGACTTGAACCGCGATCCCTAGCCCCGGCTGCTTCATAGGCTGAAGCTTACAAGCACGAGCCACCGTGCCTGGCCTCACTTCTCTATTATTCTTATTGGTCAGATGGCAATACACACTGCTGCCCAGCCCCTCTGTTAAGTTCTCCCACTCTGCCAAGTATCTAATAAGGCAAAGAGAGGTCCTGGCTTTGGGGCTGCTTGGCTAAAAGCAATGGAATTTTATGACCGCTTCATCTTTCCTCTACCATCTGGGGAAAACAGCTTTCTCTGAAAAAAAAAAGGGGGGCAGTTCATGCTTGTTTTTCAAGTATCCTTTTCTTGGTTTCTTAGAAATAAGGTCCACAGGAAGTGCCTGTCTGCCAGAGAAATAGCAGGCATATTTCTTGAGCACTTCTTATGTGTCAAGCAGTTTGCTGGGTGCCAGAAGAGATCCAGACATACTAATACATGCACTGCATGCACCAGAAGGAGCGTTTGCAGTCAACATTGACATTTTATTTTTCTTCAGCAAGCTTGGAGCATCCTTTTCTCACTAACACTTTTTTGGTGAGTAAAACAATAGATATGTGTGTAAAATGGGCATAGATTCCTCTTACTTACAAATTGGCATAATTTTGTGTGATAAAAATAGTGACATGTAGTCGAATCTAGGCTTCCAAAGCAGTTAAATACATGCGGAAACTGGTGGGCTTTTTTATTATTGCTTTATGAATAATTGAAACACTCAATGGTTAGAGAATGGTGAAACAAATATGGGGGAGATGACATACTGAAAAAATAGAAGCCAATAAATATGAAGTTTTATAGTTATATAAAAAAGTTTTCACCTAATATAGCAAGTGAAAACAGATTTTGTAAAAAAAAAAAAAGCCATACTCATGTCAAATATGTATTTGTATGTATCAAAACCAAAACAAGAGGTAAAGAAATTTTTCCCAAAAAGAAGAGCATGACAGATATACAAAGGAATACATGTTAAATATTTTATTTAACTTGTTCAGAAAGGAAACCTGTCATATACTCAGATAGGCCAACTGGTTCAAAAAGCAACAGCACAGTTTATCTGAGAAAAGGAATTTTTTTGGAGACTAGGTCTCGCTATTTTTGCCCGTGGAACCTCAGGCTCATGTTAACCAGGGTACCACAGACTCAAGTGATCTGCCCAGCCTCAGCTTCCCACGTAGCTGGGATTACAGGGGCGCACCACCTCACCCAGCTGTTTTTTGGGGACTGGGTCTTGCTGTGTTGCAGCGAGCGGGACTCGAACCGCGATCCCCAGACCCTGCCGCGACTCCACTAGCTGTTACTTAAAGGCACACACCACCGTGCCTGGCCTGAGAAAAGGAATGTTAAAAGGAACTTTAAGCCGGGCATGGTGGCGCGTGCCTGTAAGCTTCACCCTATGAAGCGGTAGGTCCGTGGTACCCCGAGCAACGAGAGCCTGCGGTTCCACGGGCAAAAATAGCGAGACTTAGTCTCAAAAAAAAAAAAAAAAAAAAAAAAAAAAAAAAAAAAAAAAAAAAAAAAAAAAAAAAAAAAAAAAAAAAAAAAAAAAAAAAAAAAAAAAAAAAAAAAAAAAAAAAAAAAAAAAAAAAAAAAAAAAAAAAAAAAAAAAGAAAGAAAGAAAGAAAGAAATTGTCCCGATTACCTAGAGTTGTAAGAGTTGTAGAATAATTCCCATAGAATTAATTTGAATCAGGAAAGTTAACAGAATCTTGCTGAAAGTAGATTAGAGATTGATCAGATGTCAAAGATGGGAGGTTCTCTCTAAACTGATTAGCTTAGTTTATTTTTAAGCAGAAAGAACACTGCCTTTACAGCGTTAAACAACTTCTTTATAGAAGAGAATGATAAAACACTGAAATTGGGAAAACTTTAGGGGCCCGACCTAACTTTAGGGTAGTTAGGTCTTCTTTATGGGAAGATGGAAGGAGCGGTTATGTGCTAAAAGAAATATCAAAATGCTTAGTGAAGTGTTATCTGGCGGTAGGGAAAAAATGAGGATGACCTCTCCTCATTACCCCGTGAAAGGTATGGAGATTCTGCCTTTACGACTGATAAGGAAAAAAAAAAGTTGCCTTTCTTTTTCTTTTCCTTTTTTTAAGATAAGTAAACGGCTCCTTTTAGGGCACGAAAAAGGCTGCTTGGGGTGAGAGCAGTGCACGCGATTGGGAGAAGCCATAAAGCGCAGCCGCACTTCCTGACTGAGTCACCCGAACACTACAAGTCCCAGAAAGCACCGCGGCGAGGGCGGGGCTTGCTGGCCGTTATGACGTTGGGCGGGGCCAGGCGGGATCAGCGCTCCCTGGGGTTTTTAGCCCCGCCCCTGCTCCCTTCCTTGCCCTGTTGCTGCTGCGCTGCCGCTGACTTCTTTCCCTGGTGAGTCCCTGAGTGAAGGAGGTCAGTTAAGGGCAGTTGGACCCTCTACTTCCTCAAGTTCAGGCTTCCAGTCCTGAGAAAAGGCCACTGGCCGAGGGAAGCGCAAACAGTTTCGGTTTTCGCCTCCTCCCACCTTTCTAGGATGTCAATAAGTGGGAGTGGCGTCATGGAGCCCCTGGAATCCTTTCGGTGGCCTTGGAGCGTTGGGGGGCCTTTTTCTCTCAGGGAGGGCAGGGCTACCGTGCTTGTAGCCGAATGGGAGGCTTCTTGGGCCGAAGGGACCCCGCTGACTACGAGGGTCTTGACGTCATGGCAACTGCCGCGACGCGTCGCGAAGTCGTTCCCCTCCCGAGCGCACCGGAGGTCCGGGTGGCTCTCTCTAATCCCTGTTTGACGTCATCGCGTTTGCTTCGAGGCCGAGCCCTTCCCACTCACATTGGGACATTGGGCAAGTTACTTTCTTTTTTTTGTTTTTGTTTTTGTTGTTGTTGTTGAGACTATGTCTCGCTATTTTTGCCCGTGGAACCGCAGGCTCTCGTTGCCTGGTGTTACCACAGACTCAAGCAGTCCCCACCCTCAGCTTCCCAGGTAGCTGGGATTACAGGCGCGCGCCACCACGCCCAGCTGTTTTTTTGGAACTAGGTCTCGCTACGGGCCCCAGGCGGGACTCGAACCGCGATCCCTGGCCCCGGCCGCTTCATAGGCTGAAACTTACAGGCACAAGCCACCGTGCCCAGCTGGGCAAGTTACTTTCTCTTTGGGCCTCAGTTGCCCTGTCTGCGAGTAGGGAAGACCCTTTTACCTTACCTCAGATGTTCCTGGCACTTAGAGAAGAAAGCCGCTGGAGTGACCTGCTTCTTAAGTTGATTTGCTGCGGCGGCCACTTCTCACCAACACCCTCAGCCCTGTTTAGTTTTGGGGGCTCGTGTTCCCACTCACATTATGATTTCAACCCTTCTGGGATTTGTTAACTTTTTTCTGTCTAGGGTTTGTTAACTTTTTTCTGATCCTTTGCTCCTGATTCAGAGTCAACAAATGACAGCAGTTGGAGCTGAGTCGGATAGTATGGACGATATAATAAACTTATCTCCACGATTATGAAAATCAGAGTAAAGGATTTTTTAGTGAAGTGGGTCTTTGTAGGTTGTATACAGCACATGGTTAGAGAATATCCAGATGGCTCACTTTCACAGGTATTTTCAGAGGGCGGCTGCCTGAAACTCTACTCGTTAGCAAACAAGACAGCTGTGGAGTGGAAAGGACCCTGATAAAAGGTAGTGAGAGTTAAGTGACACAAGTCATTATTGTCTTTTGAGTCAGATAGTACATCTCAAGCTTTTAAATTTTGACTGTATTTATTGATACAATATCATACTTCCTTGTTTTCTTTGATGAAAAGGGAGACAGTAAAAATGAATGTTTTCAACTTTTTTTTCCTTTCACTTGAGAGCTGGAAAGTTTCTTAGAGGGTTTTTAGCCTGATCCCCGTATTTTACTGATGAGGAAACTGAGGTTCAAAAAGGAAGTAGGTGGGGGGGGCAGGAAGGAGTGTAACTTGGCTAAGGTCTCAGAGCTAGTGTCAGAACTAAAATGAGCCCAGTTCTCTTGGTTCTTAGCTTAGTTTCATTTTCAATAGACTTCAAACACTGTCACTGCCCATCTCGTTTCAGGGTTAACATATTAACCTCTTTCATGGGATAAGTAGATCATTTTAGTAATAATAGAGATGTAGGACACAACTTTGAGCTTTTCAGAGTTGGCTTTGTCTCTGGTTGTATCTCATGCCCCAGAACTGTTTTTCTGTTCTGCCCCTAGTACTGCTGGCTCTGTGGTACAATGTGGGATGAGTGCCCATTTAAAACAAACTGGGGGACCAGGCATGGTGGCGCATGCCTGTAAGCGGCAGCATAGGAAGCCACAGTGAGGACCAGGGATCACGATTCAAGTCCTGCCTCAGGCAACATATAGAGAGAGACCTGGTTCCAAAAAAATAGCCTGGCATGGTGGTGTGCTCCTGTAATCCCAGCTACCTGGGAAGCTGAGGCTGGGGATTGCTTGAGTCTGTGGTATCCCAGGCAACGTGAGCCTGTGGTTCCATGAGAAAAATAGCAAGACCTAGTCTCAAAAATCAATCAATAAATAAACAAAACTGGGTAACCAATCCAAATGAACAGTTGTTAATGACTAGTATTAAAAACCTCTGGGGGGTATAAAATTTTTCTAATCATTCTGAAAGATTTTCAGTACAGAACTAGAATGAACAAGGAAAGTTTGGATTAGGGTAAGCAGCTCAGTGACTTGATGACCAGTGATTTGGGTGTGTTTGCTTTCAACCTCCTGTCTCAGGGCCATATTTACACCCATGGGTCCTTTGCCAGTGCTCTCTAAAGGTTGTATGTATAATCTCTTTGAAGACCAGAGAGATATAAGAAAACCATTTTTGCTAGTGCCTAATAGTTTAAAAAGTTAAGTAATCAAAAGGATAAAGGAATTAGACTAAATGTAAGTTTTGTTTTTACTTATTTTTACTTTTACCGTTTTCAAATGAAGACTTGGTTTGCATTTCTCTCTCTTGGCTGAGGGCACATTTGTTTTTCTTCTGTTAACTAATCCAGAAAAACTACCTTTAGTCTTTTTTCTTGAAACATGTGCCCACAGGTAGAAAAGGTCAATATAAAACCATTGGGCATTCCATAAGATAGAATTTCAGTTATTTTTAATATGGTTATTTCTTCTTCGTGATTCAGCATACATGAGTAAAAGTCTTTAGGAAAATTAGTAAATCGACTTGATTGAATATTTGCATTGTTAGAATCTGAACAAGGAAGTTTTACAGCATTAAATATGTTCCTGCTAAAAGCGTATCTGTTAGTTTACAGATAGATTCTAATGGCAGAAGTAGGCTTACTAGTCTTTTCCTGTTCCTTTTCTTCATAAGAATCTATACCCTCACATAGCAGCCCTGGGAGTAGTATATTAGCCTTGAAAAGCTCATTAGGTGAAAATATGTCAGATTTTCTTAGAAGCCAGGAGCCAGTTCAGGGGACTCACTTTAAAATACATTGCTTATTATCAACTGCCTCCTCTGCAGACTTTAATCCTTTTGGAAACTGAGCTGGAAAAAAAATAAAATAACAGCTATATCAGATTCCAAGTAAAATACCTCTGACAGTTTATGGAATCTCTGTATTAGTCTTGCTTGATGATTTCTTTTTAAAAATCCCAATTTGTTTTTTCTGGTCCTCTTTATATGTCCAGTCTTTGATTTGAGGGCAAGGTAAGGAATTAGGTAGAACACCATTCAATGATTTCTAATTCATTACACTGTTGTTGTTGTTTTTTAAATGATTCAGCAGCTCACTGGACTTTGAAATTTAACATTTATTCTTTTTATATTTCTTCTCTCTTCCTTTCCTCTATGGATAGTGCCAGAATTAGAAGTTCATAGTGGACAGACACTATAGTGGGAAGAGCAGTTAAAGGAGAGGGAAGTTGATGTTGAACATTCTACCATTGCTTCCTTATCCTCTTGGCCTCTCCACCAACAGTCATTTATAGCTCTTATAGCCTGCATAGTCAGAAAGGTAATTTCCTAAGTCATTGTTGGAACCCATTTCTACCAGGGAATTTTATCCTTGGGAGCAAAGAAAGACTTCAAGGATCACTGACCCTAAGAATCAGTAGTTCTCTTCCTCCAGGAAGAGTTGAAGAGTTGAACTGGCCCAGTTCAGACTGATGTGATTATGGTCTAGGTTTACTAGTGGTTTTTCTCTTAACTTTGATTAAAAAAAAAAAAAAAAAAAAGGGAAGGGAAGCCTCTGCTGTTTGCCATTCTACCTGCCGCTTCAAACGCTTCCCCACTCTCAGAGAATTTTTTAAGAATGAGTCTTAAATGCACAGAGTGCCATTGGGTGCCTTCTGAGGCCCTCCAGAAGATGTGGAGATCTCTGAAACGGGAAACTTTACGGAGTCTTCTGCATTTTTGATAAGCAAGGACTGCTAACTTTTCCAGACAAATGATTAGGAGATAGAGTTTCCATTGACTGCTCAAGCCTTAGAACATGAGCTCTTTCATGTCATTTTGAATACCTATGCTCTCCTTTCTTCTGCCTACTGCACATGAGCTAACTTGTAGACTCTGTTCTAGTAAGGAAATAGAAGTTGTTCCCCATAACCTTGGCTAGTCTTCCCTTTCAGAGTAAGGGAAAGGGAAAGCTACAAAACAGCTTGTCAGAGTCTGAGTGTGTGGAAGGTGGGTAATGGAGTGTGAATTTTATAGGTCCTGGAGGAAATCAAATCTGTGTCTTTTGTTTTTTTGGCATCATGCCTCTTGAACCAGCTATGCCAGCTGAACCAGCCTTACCAAAAATTGACATAGTACTTGGAAGTGATCATCTCCTCACTCTATTTTAGAAAAGGGAAAGCTGAGAAGCAACAACTTCTCCATGGGTATCCAACAGATTAAGAACATATCTAAAAAAATAATTAGCCCCACCATCATTCACATCACTGTTTAACTTACAAAATTCCTTTCTTTCACTTTTTGATGCCTTTGATGCCTATCATTCATTTATTTATTCAATGACTACTTAATCAGAGATCACTATGGGTTAAACATTAAGCATTATGCTGCATATACAGTGTGAAGGAAAAGAACAGGGAGTATGGTGCTTAATTTCATTGAAAGATAGGCCCTGAAGTCACTCTTCCCTGTGTCTTCTACTTGATCCATCTCAAAGAGTAGATTAAGGCACACTCAGATAAACAGTGCTCCAGGCTTGCAACCAAAAATATGCTGGCCTCAGTGTGACTGATGACCACTAGGAAAAATAGAGCTCCAAAAGCCCCATGCTCCTGTAGCACCCAAGAGCGGCAACTATTTAGCCTGGGGAACAAATCCTGACTGAGACTGAAAGGAGAGCCTTCCTTCCTTAGCAAAACTGATCTGCGGTTTGAGATTGAGGATGAGGTTAAACTGTCTCACAAACCAGAAAGCCATTACTCTTCTCAGTTCCATAACTCAATCCCAAGAAAAGACAGTTCAATGCCCCAAAGTCCCCTTGTCTGAGTGAAAAAACTGACTTCTGGGAGATGGAAGTCAAGCCTACTTGTTAGGAGTTTAAAATAAAATCAGGAAATAAGTAGGGTGGGGCAGGAATGGCAGTCATTCTGTTATTTGATTATTATACCTTTTTTTCCATATGTGTATTTACAATCATCCAACATGTCCCAACAACTGAATTTGTAAAGTATCGTGTAGCATTTGCATATACAGTTCCTTTCCATCTGCTGTGTAGAGCTGCAGTATTGTTTTCATTTACCAGTAAAACCCTGGGTTGAGAGTTTTGGACTCTCAATGTTAGACTAGGGAGCCACTTAGAATACAAGACCTGTGACTTCAGGAAGTATCAACAATTATTCAAATGACTTTGTTTTGCATTGCTTTTCCTTCCATAATAGTTTCCCATCTTACTGTAACTTGGAAAGGTGAAACACAGGCTGTGATCCCCACTTTGGAGATAGGGAGTCAGACTTGTTTGCTCTCCTACAAACATTTCCTTTTTTTTTTTTTTTTTTGAGACTAGGTGTCGTTATTTTTGTCTGTGGAACCGCAGGCTCACGCTGTCCGGGGTACCACAGACTCAAGCAATCCCCAGCCTCAGTTTACCAGGTTAGCTGGGATTACAGGTGCACACCACAATGCCCAGCTATTTTTTGGGGACTAGGTCTCGCTTTGTTGCCCCAAGCAGGACTCGAACCACAATCCCCAGCCTCAGCTGCTTCATAGGCTGAAGCTTACAGGCATACGTCACCATGCTCGGCTTACATTTCCCTTTTTTGAACTGCATTTTCTTTTTTTGCTTTTACTCATGCTGTTTCATTCACCTGCAATTTCCTCACCCCAAACCCACTTGTCAAAATTCTAATCTTCCCTAAGGGCTTAGCTAGGATTCTACTTACTACCTGGAACTTATTTGTCTAACCAGTCTCCCTCTTTTCAGCATAACAATATTTTTGCACTCTTATGCCTTCCGTTTGGCAGTCACTAGTGTATTTAACCTCCATTTTTGTTTGGGATCCTTTTAATGGCAAAAACTGTGCCAAAAAAAAAAAAAAGCCCACAGCAGTGGGTTAAACCCCTTTCTTTAAGCAGACTATGTACGTGCTTACTACTTTATTCTGTCTTCAACTGTCTCTGCTTTGTGTGAACTGCCTTCTCTACAGCAAGCACTGATTTAAGGACAGGACACTTCACATTATTGCAACTAGTGCTTACAAAAAAATAATGAAGTTGACATTATGAGCCCCATTTCACAGATGATGAAACAGGCACGGAGCCCGCTGATTAAGTAAATTGCCCAGGGCTATGCAATTAATAGGTAATGAAGCTGGAATTTAACTCTACCTTTCTGATTTTAGAACCAATGCTTGTCCCCACAGCACATGTCAAATAATCTCTCATCCTTTTTTTCTCTCCTTATCCTCATCTATCAGAGCACCTTAATCTGTGGAAAGGCTTAGTATTTATAGGATTAAAAAAAGAAGCCAAAAATCAGAGAACTTCACTTTCTGAAAGTCACAGGACTTTATGAGGATGAAAAATCTAGAATCTAGGATTTATAGTTCCCAGCTCACATCATTTTCCAATGCCTCTAAGCAATATACCTTATCTAAAATATATAGAAGGGCCGGGCACAGTGGCGCATGCCTTAAAGTGGCTGGGGCCAGGGATCATGGTTCGAGTCCTGCTCGGGGCAACACAGCAAGACCTAGTCCCAAAAAATAGCTGGGTGTGGTGGCGCGCGCCTGTCATCCCAGCTACCTGGGAAGCTGAGGCTGGGGATTGCTTGAGTCTGTGGTAGCCCGGGCAATGAGAGCCTGCGGTTCCATGGGCAAAAATAGCGAGACCTAGTCTCAAAATAAAATAAAATAAATAGAAGGAAGGGAACAAAGTAGCTATGAGTTGAGAATAAGGGTACCTAGAGAGTCATGGTAACTGTAGTGAAGAGGTCAAAGAGTTACCCTCAGAAAGTTCTTATAGCGGAAGAAGTTATAAATGCAAAATGATTCAAAGTGAAACAGAAAGCAAGTTAAATGATCTCATTATCTGTGAGGCTTTTGCTTTTCCTGACTTGCCTGGAACAGATTGCTCCATGGGTAAGGGCCTGGAAATTTCCAGCATTTCAATCTTTTCTGAACCATAGTCTATTCTCTATCTCTTAACAGGACCCCTGCCATGGAAGAGACATTAGAAGATCCCCCAACATCAGCTGTCATGCTGGATCATTGTAATTTCTCCCAGGTCATTTTTAACAGTGTGGAGAAGTTCTATGTCCCAGGAGGGGACATCACATGCTATTACACCCTCACCCAGCATTTTGTTCCACGACGAAAGGACTGGATTGGCATCTTTAGGGTAAGTAGTTAATTTAGTACAGTGTGACTGGGAACTAGAGGTAAATATTAGTTATTTGAGTGTATAACAGTCTGTGTGCTATAAACATTTTGCTTGTTTTGTCCAGTCAACTTGAAAATCCTAAACGAAGTTCCTTAGGACTTCTCCTTTTACATTACCAGCATGTGCTGTGGGACTCACTCAAAAAAAAAAATTTTTTTTTTTTTTTTGAGACTAGGTCTTGGCTATTTTTGCCTGTGGAACCGAGGCTCACGCTACCCAGAGTACCACAGACTCAAGCAATCCCCAGCTTCAGTTTCCCAGGTAGCTGGGATTGCAGGTGCGCACCACCACGCCCAGCTGTTTTTTGGGACTAGGTCTCACTATGTGCCCCAAGCAGGACTCGAACCGCAATTCCTGGCCCCGGCGGTGGCTTCTTAGGCTGCCACCTACAGGCATGAACCACCATGCCCGGCCTCACTCAAATTTTAATTTCAGTCTCAAGGTAAAATAAGATGATAAATCATATAATTCCCAAATTTGATTGTGCTTTCAAAGACCCAAGGTAAATGCTTTTTTAATTATCCTGTTTTGAAATACCCATCTATGGCTTAACTGAGAGGGATGGCCTTTACATAATTTCTGTGACTTTAAATATTATTTTCTTACTTAATACACTATTAAGTTGTTTTATGAGTATTACAAATTTAGAGAATATTGATAAGTTACCTGATTCAACCTGATTCAACTACACCCAAAAAATACTTGAATAATTGTGTTTCACTTTGTAAAGATTTCCAAGGACAGAAAGTTTATGAGCTCCCTCAGTGACTTCAGCTAGTGTCCAGTCAAGTCAAGTCAAGTCAGTGTCAGTTCAAGTACAGAAATGGTGTTTTTTTCTTATAGTCTCTACCGTCCCTTCTTCCCCATCTGTATCTTTGTCTCTCACATCACTCTCTCTCTCTCTCTCTTTCTCACACGCGCACACACACACACACAGACAAATCTTCCTTTTTCCAGAAGCAGAAGATAAAGGTCAATTTTAAATAATTTACTCTGCTGAGTCCCAGTGTCAGTAACCTTTGTTTTGACACTTCGTTATGTCATATGCTTGTTTACCAGTGCTGTTCACTTTGAAATCAGGCATCATTCTTGACTATACTATGAAGGAGCTGGCTCTTATTCACATCCCTCACTGAATTACTTTTCCTTAATTGTGTGGAATACCAAGCTAATTGATGGAACATGGAAATTGAGGTCACAAGGCTGATGTATAGAGGTAGGAAAAGCAAACAACCAAAGGGCCACTGACCATGTCATGACAGCTCCTGGGATTGTTGGATATTGAATCTCTAGAATGAAAGATGTTCTGATATAGAAAGCTGACACACCAGTTTTCTGTTTCAGGAAGAAGGTGGTATTTGTTTTTATCTTTCTCATATGTAGCAAAGCATACAAATCAACACTGTCCAGTAGAACTTTTTTTTTCTTTTCTTTTCTTTTTTTTTTGAGGCTAGATCTTGCTATGTTGCCTGGGGAACCACAAACTCTTGTTTTCTGGGGTACCCTGGACTCAAACAATCCTCAGCCTCCCAGGTAGCTGGGATTGCAGGCATGTGCCACCACACTCAGCTATTTTTTTTTTTTTTTTTTGAGACTAGGTTTTGCTATTTTTGCCTGTGGAATCTCAGGCTCTCGTTGCCCAGGGTACCACAGACTCAAGCAATCCCCAGCTTCAGCTTCCCAGGTAGCTGGGATTACAGGCACGTACCACCTAGAACTAGGTCTCGCTACGGGCCCCAGGGGGGACTCAAACTGCAATCCCTAGCCCCGGCCGCTTCATAGACTGAAGCTTACAGGCACAAGCCACCGTGCCCGGCCCAGCTATTTTTTGAGACTAGATTTTGCTGTGTTACTCTGGGTGGGTCTCAAACACGCATACAAGCAATTCCCAGTCTCAACCTCCCGTCCTAGACTGGGATTAAAGCCGTGCACCACCACAGCCAGCTTAGTAGAACTTTCTATGAAGGAGCCAGACCTTTACTGTCTAGTACACTAATCTTTAGCCAATTGTGACTATTAAAGCACTTAAGCCAGGCAAGGTAGGAATTGCTTGATTCCGTGGATTGGATACCCACTCAGGGCAACGTAGACCTAGTCTCAAAAAATAGCTGGGCATAGTGGTGCGTGCCTGTAATCCCAGCTACTTGGGAAACTAAGCTGGGGATCGCTTTGAGTCTGTGGTACCCTGGGCAATGTGAACCGGTGGTTCCGTGTGCAAAGTAGCAAGACTTAGTCTCGGAAAAAAAAAATAATAATAAAATAAAGCACTTAAAATGTGCCTGGTATGACTAATGACTAATTGAATTTTAGCTTTTATTTATTTTTTTTTTTTTTGAAACTAGGTCTCACTGTTTTTGCCCGGGGAACCGCAGGCTCATGTTGCTCATGGTACTGCAGACTCAAGTGATCCCCAGCCTCAGCTTCCCAGGTAGCTGGGATTACAGGCATGCGCCACCATGCCCAGCAATTTTTGGGGACTAGGTCTCACTGTGTTGCCCCGAGCAGGATTCGAACTGTGATCCCTAGCCTCAGGCGCTTTATAGGCTGAAGCTTATAGGCACGTGCTACGTGCTACTATGCCCGGCTTTAGCTTTTAGCTTTTATTTAGTTTTAATTCATTTAAATTTTTTACTTTTTCTTTTTTTCTTTTTTTGAGACTAGGTCTCACTATTTTTGCCCGTGGAACTGCAGGCTCGCATTGCCTGGGGTACCACAGACTGAAGCAATCCCCAGCCTCAGCTTCCCAGGTAGCTGGGATTACAGGTGCACGCCACCACGCCCAGCTAATTTTTTGGAACTAGGTCTCGCTACACTGCTCTGAGTGGACTTGAACCGCCATTGCCGGTCCCGGCTGTGATTTCCTAGGCTGCTGCTTACAGGCATGCACCACCGTGCCTGTCCTAATTCATTTAAATTTAAATAGTGTTACCTTGCTTGTAGATATCATTTTGGACCTCAAATATAGATCACTGGGGAAAAAATGATTCAAAACTTAGTTATTAGACTTTGAAATACAATTTATAGCTTTTTTTTTTTTTTTTTGGTGACATATATATTTCTGTTTTTCTTAGATTGTTTGTATTTCACAAACATTAGAAACTCTCAGTGAGGACTTTACCAAAAACTAAATACAAATTATGCTTTTTACACACCAGTGTTTAAAAACACTTTTTAAAAAGATGCATCTCAGAGATATTGCCACACCTTGATCAAGAAATCATGGTTGATGCTAAAAATGGCTTCTATGTTATTGTTCATCAGCTATTGATTTGAATGCCTGCCTTAAAGCCTGAGAATTTTAAGGCTACTGGAAAACAGTTTTTGAGAATATACAATATGCTATGTCTTTGGTCAGGTTTGGAAGTATTTTTCTAATTTAATCCTCATAACTAAATTGGAGAATTAAGAGCTCACTGTGTAGTTCTGTCCTTCCTATCTCACTTCCAAAGTTCTCCCAGTGTTCTTTCAGTGTACCCTAAACATATTTTTGAACTCATCAACCCCAATACAAATAGTACCCTATACCAAGTAGGTACTCCTGAAATGTTTTTGAATGTGCAGTATACTGCATCTCTATATAGCAAAAGCTACCACCAGTGATAAATCCTATAATAGGTGGGAGTCAGCTTTTCTTCCTTCAGTATAGAGGTCTACTCCTTTATCTGGGTATATCAGTGTCCCAAGGTTTCAGAGAGGGGAAATGTGCCACAAGAAGCATGAGACTGGGGTGATTCAGGTAGAGGATCAGGTAGAGGAGCCAAGTACTAAAATTGCAGGTGGTGAGAAGTTGTTTCCTTGTTCCAAGGCAGTAATTCTTAGATCTTCCCAGATGGTATTTTGGTCACAGAGCATTAAGAAACTCCAGGATGTGAATGAAAACTCCATAAAACTCCTGCTTCCTGTACCACTGCAGGCTGCAGTGGCTCTGAAATGCTTACAGCAATGGGGTGTGTATTAATGAGACACTAAAACATGCCCTAGTATGTTCTGATGAGCTTTCAGCATAGCCTTTTCAACCCTGCTTCTGATTCCTTAATATGTAAAAATGGAATTTATTTTTAGTCCTTCCTCTCTTCCCACTGGGCTCAGACAGGGTCAAAATATGGCCAATAAACATAATTTTGCTTCTCATTTGCTGAGTGTTCTCTCCTTGAAGACACAATGGCTTCCTTTCTATTCTCTGGTGTGCTCTTACCTTCTAGACACAATTTCAACCATATTTTACCCTTTTCACATTAAGTAAGAATGTTTTCCACTTAGCCAGCTCTCTGCACAAGGCATATTTGACAATATCCTTATACCTGATGACTTATCGCACTCAGTACCTAGAAGAGAACTTTATGACTACCAATTGGTATTTTCTTTATCACCCAAAGGTCTTCATTAAGCATTCATTAAGAAAAACACTAAAGAAAGAAAACAATATAGACTTAGACTCAATTATCTGGTGCCTGATAATCTAAGAATCCTCTGACCCCCTCCATTCCCACCACACACATATTCAAAAAGTGTATTTTTATTTTAATGTAATAGTATAACTAGTTTTGTATAGGTGACAAGACTGAATTGGACATAGAAGAGGACAAACTAATGGGGAAGGCAGAAATGCCTTCTGATTTAAAAGTTCTAGAAACACCATTGAAGAAGATACTGGGGACAAGATTAACAATTCTAGAACATTTTTCCGTAGTCACACTCAATTCTGTGTTTGTATAGTAGTAGCTCTTGTCCTGGGTGTTGGTAGCCAGTTTTCCTTTTAATACAGGTATTTTAGACTGTGTGTACATGCACATGTATGTGCCAGTTTTTAATTATATCAAACATTTTACAAAAAAAATGTTACCAAAGAAACAATAATTCGTGGTAGACAAAACTTGTCACAATTAACTCATTTCATTATACTTTTCAACATAAATAAAAAGTAAGTACATATATAAGAAGACATAGCTTAAATAAGGATTTTTCCCTAAGCCCTTTCAAATGCTACATGAGAACCTCTCATCATTATAGGTGGGATGGAAGACAACCCGGGAGTATTACACCTTCATGTGGGTTACTGTGCCCACTGATCTAAACAGCGAGTCAGCCAAACAACAGGAAGTCCAGTTCAAAGGTGAGAAAAATTCTGGATCAAAGATTTTGAAGATAACAGCTTTCTTTTTTTTTTTTTTTTTTTGAGACTAGGTCTTGCTAATTTTGCCCGTGGAACCATAGGCTCACATTGCCCATGGTACCATGGACTCAAGCGATCCCCAGCCTCAGTTTCCCAGGTTGCTGGGATTACAGGCACACGTCACCATGCCCAGCTATTTTTTTGGGACTGGGTCTCGCTTTGTTGCCCCTGGCAGGTCTTGAACTGTGATCCCTAGTCCCAACCACAACTCCATAGGTTGTCGCTTACAGGCACATGCCACCGTGCCCTGCCCGGCTTGACAACAGCTTTCTATGGCAGATCAAAGATTTTTAGGTCTTTGTTTTCTGAATAGACCTTACTTTGGGTTAAAAATTGTGATTTTTGTTTTTAGCTTATTACCTGCCCAAAGATGATGAGTATTACCAGTTCTGCTATGTGGATCAGGATGGGGTGATCCGAGGAGCAAGTATCCCTTTCCAGTTCCGTCCAGAAAATGAGGAGGACATCCTGGTTGTTACCACTCAGGTCTGGAAACATCTTACCTCAGTCACTTTTTGCCATTCAGAGTAGCAATTCCAAGATAAGTGGAATTTGAATTAGTAGCTTTTATTTAACACCCAACTTATATAGAACCCACCGGACACATGCAGAAATGAGTTAGGAATGTTAACAGAATCATAACAATGTATGATTTCTCCCTCTTATAAAATTTCTGTAACTCTGTGTTTGGTCATTCCCTTAACTTTTCCAGTTATTTAATTTTTGTTATCTGTACATCTTATTACCAAAGTAAGTTTGTAAGAAACTATGAAGAGAGAAGCACCAAATATTTTTCTTCGTGTCTCTTAGTTCTGACCCAGAGCTTATCATACATAAGTATTAGCTTCATTAAATGACTTACTCTGACATTTACTAGGACACCTACTGTTCACTGAGCACTGTAATGGGCACTAAGGCTGCAGTGAAGAACCAGCTCAGGTGTTATCCCTGTCCTCAAGGAACTTAATTTTAAGTCCTATAGGACAAACATTCCAAGTGTTTCTGAGAGGAATCTGTGTTCTTCAGTTATTCCACTTTATAACTTTTTCTGGTCTTAATTTTCTTTATCTTTCTTGGTAATGGCAGGCTCAATGCTATAATTTTACATGCTCTGGTATACCTTTCCCTACATACTGAGGACCTGTTCCTATTTGAGGTACAAAGATGTCACTATAGAAAGTGTGAATCAGCCAGTCCCTCACCATCCCAGACTATGAGAATTTTCTGCTAGTGGGATTTTTGAATAGCCATTGAGATATAAAGGGTCAAAAAGGAGTTTATGAAATACTCTTTTGTAGGGAGAGGTAGAAGAAATTGAACAACACAACAAGGACCTTTGCAAAGAAAACCAGGAGCTAAAGGATAACTGTGTCAGCCTCCAGAAGCAGAACTCAGACATGCAGACTGAGCTCCAAAAGAAGCAGGTATGGCTACTGGTTAGAGGTGAGCTTGGAGTTATGGGAATCAACACTGGTGCCCTCATGCAGCACCATTTTCTATTTTACGTACCTCCTCTTCCTTATACTAATACAAAGTTAAAAGTTTCAGGTGGATTATTTATAAACTTTATGCAAACTTTGCAGTAAGTACTTTTTCTTATTTCAATTTTATATATGAATAACCTGAGCCTTGGAGGGGTTAAACAAGCTTGTATATAGTTAATCAGTGATGGAGCCACGATTCACACCCAGACAGTCTGACTGCTTCTTCCCATTACCTATTTATAAATTGAAATATTTGCTTTGATTACTTAGAATATGAACATCAAGACAAAGAGAGAATACTAAAATAAGGTCTCAGTTATCCAAAATGTTTGCTATGCCTCTTTTTAATTACCCTTTAAGTCAGCGTGTGGTGGCATGTGGTGACTGAGAGTTGATATTGGAAGAGAAAAAGAGTTTTTTCCAAAGATAGTCAACTAATTACACTGAGATCATAACTTAGAAGTTTCCATATGTGGGCCAGGCACAGTGGCTCGTGCCTGTAAGCTTCAGCCTATGAAGTGGCCGGGGCTAGGGATCGTGGTTCAAGTCCCGCTTGGGGAAAAAACAGCGAGACCTAGTCCCAAAAAATAGCTAAATAGCTGGGCGTGGTGGCGCACACCTGTAATCTCAGCTACCTGGGATGCTGAGGCTGGGGATTGCTTGAGTCCGTGGTACCCTGGACAACGTGAGCCTGCGGTTCCACGGGCAAAAATAGTGAGACCTAGTCTTAAAAAAAAAAAAAAAAAAGAAGTTTCCATATGTAGAACATATAAAATCACCAGCTTGACTTAAAGGTGAGAAAAGGAGAAAACACTCCAGGCTGCAGACCTGGCCCATCCCAGGCAGTGAGGTAACAAATGAGGTTAGTAACTAAGTGTAACTCACAATCTGGCTGTCAAGAACCAACTTAAGACCAGAAACCATACACCCCATCTAATAGGTTCTGACCAAGGAATCACAGAGTCTAGGTTTTGTGTTAACGGTCCTACTTAACTGCCAATTATTATAATGATAATTGAAGTTAATATTCAGCACCTACTAAGTGTTAGGCACTATACTTGAGCATCTCTTTAAATTCCTACAGCTGGCCGGGCACGGTGGCTTGTGCTTGTAAACTTCAGCCTATGAAGTGGCCAGGGCTAGGGATCACGGTTCGAGCCCCGCCTGGGGCCCATAGCAAGACCTAGTTCCAAAAAATACCTGGGCATGGTGGCGCGCGCCTATAATCCCAGCTACCTGGGAAGCTGAGGCTGGGGATTGCTTGAGTCTGTGGTACCCTGGGTAATGAGAGCCTGCGGTTCCACAGGCAAAAATAGCGAGACCTAGTCTCAAAAAAAAAAAAATTAATTCCTACAGCTGCTCCATAGCTGTAGAGTCACAATTGTGATTTGCTCAACAACATAGCTCATGACTTTGGAACTGAGGTTTTTTTTTTTTTTTTTTAGACTAGGTCTCACTATTTTTGCCCATGGAACCATAGGCTCTCGTTGCCCGGGGTACCACAGATTCAAGCAATCCCCAGCCTCAACTTCCCAGGTAGCTGGGATTACTACAAATACGCGCCACCACACTGAGCTATTTTTTTGGAACTAGGTCTCGCTACGGGCCCCAGGCGGGACTCGAACTGTGATCCCTTTTGTTTTTTGAGACTAGGTCTCATTGTTTTTGCCTGTGGAACCACAGGCTCATGTTGCCCAGGGTATCACGGACTCAAGCAGTCCCCAGCCTCAGCTTCCCAGGTAGCTGGGATTACAGGCATGTGCCACCACGCCCAGCTGTTTTTTTGGAAGTAGGTCTCCCTATGTTGCCCCAAGTGGAACTTGAACCGCAATCCCTGGTCCCTGCTGTGGCTTCCTAGTCGCTTATAGGCATGTGCCACTATGCCCGTCCTAAGCTCAGATTGAACTCAGATATTTATGTCAAAACCCATGATTTTTAGAGACAGGATTATACAGTGATTTATACATTGTCTTTGGAGTCACACAAACTTGTTCTCCTTATTTGATGAACCAAGAGAAACTCTCTTAGCATCTCAGTTTTCTTCTCTGTAAAAGAGGGAATGATTATAACTTTTCTTGCAGAGTTATTTGTCCATCCATGTGCAGAACAGCATTTTCCACAATGGTTAATGACTGGAGGCTCTCCAGGTCTTTAGTGACCATAGCCGAATAGACACAGTGTAGTGTGTACATGCAGTGGAGTACTGTTGAGCTCTAAAGGGGAAGTTGACACACACTACAATATAGAGGAATCTGGACGGTATTGTGCTGGGTAAAATGGGTCTGACAGAGACAGATGCTCTATGATCCCTCTTTGATGAGGTACCTAGAATCATCAACTACAAGAAACACAGTTGATTGGTGGTTTCCAGGAACCTGGGAGAAGGGAGAACCATGAATTTGTGTTTAATAGGTACACAGCTTCAGTTTTGCAAGATAGAGTTCTGTGGATGGTCATCGTTTTGGTTAGACCTTGTAAATGTACTTAAAATCACTGAGTTGCACTAAAAATGGTAAATTATATGCTTTATATAAAGGAAAAAAGATTAAAAAATTTAAAAAGACCACAAATAAAATATTGGAAAATCTTGGATTAAAAGCAGGGAGTTGTTATTGATACATAAGGTTGGCTTCTCCACAGAATGAAATTAGGAAAGAATAAACAAATGTCTTGGGCTGGTATGGTAGCCAAAAGCCACATGTGGCTACTAGGCACATTTTATTTGTATTGAAATATAAGCATAAAATATATGCCAAATTTTGAAGACTTAGTATGAAAAAAGTAAAACATTTCCTTTTTATTTACATATCAAAACAATCTAGTAGATACATTAGGTTAAATATACTATTAGTAAAATTAATTTTATTTCTTTTTATTTATTCTAGTATGGCTACTAAAATATTTTAATTACCTAAATGGCTTTTGTTAGTTTATTAGACAGCACTGATCTAGAAGAAAAACAGCTTTGTCTACTGCTGTGTTTCCAGGACTAGAACAGTGTCTGGTGTGTAACAGACCCTCAGTAAATATTTGTTTAATAATTAAAGGACCACTATAAGTACCAATGGAAAAGAAATGAAAAAATATGTATTTTTAACATGGAAAAAATATATTAAGAACATTTTAATATTAAAATCTCTTAACTTGGGTGTTTCATTTACTGCCTGTTATGCTATGTCTGACCGTGTTCTATAAATATCTGTAGGATGTCTTAGATATTAAAAACTGACTTAGCTATGGTCTCTCCCATCGGCTTTTCAATCTGCAGGAGGAAGTAGAAACCCTAAAGGGCATCAATAAGAAATTGGAAGAGAAAATTAAGGAGCAGAAGGACTCCTGGGAGACAGAGCTGCTTCAGTAAGTGTGATTCTTGGATGAGAGCAATTGCTGGGTTATAGATATCCTTATGTAGATTCAGATTCAACTTCTGGAATTAGTTAGAAACACCCTTCCTATAATGGGGATTCACTCCCTTTGAATCATGAGCATTTTGATTCTAGATTAGAGAATTTGTATCAGTGTGGTAAGATGAAACTACCTAAGTTTATATTATTAGCTACTAAGCACTTTCAGTTTGAGATCAGGAAGCCAAATGAGGAATGAAGAGAAGACTAGTAGATTTTAAAATCTACATGCGTGGGACCAAACTGGCCTTAAATCATTTGAGGCCTAGAGGAGATGATCTAGAATTAGCCTGTGTTTCACCTTAATAGACTGAAAGAACAAAACCAGAAGGTGTCCTCCGAAAATGAGAAGATGAGAGTCTGCGTGGATCAGCTTCAGGTAGGTAATGCCAAACCTCTGCAGAGTTTTCTTTCTTAGCCTTGCCCATAAAGATGCATTTCATTGTAGCAAGTACCTGGTGGTTTACCTTTCAAGGCGCCGGACAATATTTCAGATTGTGTTACCCACTCTTGACTCTCCACAACACACCCCCTTTTTCTTTAATTGCCATGGTCCACCAAGAACTGATTCTTTTGTTTACATTTGTCACTTTATATTTGTCATGAGCTCTTAAGATGTGTGACTGCCATCTATACTAGTGGTTTTAAGACTTTTAACTACAAAATCTTTTCAAGCAAAATCTTAATGGATATAAAGCAGGTAGTAGCAGAACTACCCACTTATTGTGAAGCTATGCCTTAAAGAGGGGCTTTAAAGAATGGTTGTCAAGTTTCACTCACTTGATTCTTAGATGACTAGTATGTAAAGTAGAGAGCTGAAAGGTGAAGACATTCTAAGGGGTATTTGACAATTGGAAACAGTTGGAAACGTTTTCTAGGTGCTCCTAAACATCTCTTTATGCTACCTTACTTTGAAAAACATTGTTCTTGTTCTTCCTTCTTTTATGTCTTGCTGATAATCACTCATTTTGCATTAGGTCAAGCTGTCAACTCAAGAGAAAGAAATGGAGAAGCTAATTCAGGGAGATGAAGATAAGACAGAGCAGTTGAAGTCTCTGAAAAAGGAAAATGACCAGCTTTCTGTCAGCTTAGCAGAACAGGTGGGATCATGGATGAAAATGACATATTTAGGCATTTGTTAGGAAATATCTGCACCATTCTTTCTTTTCTTTACTCTCATATATATTTAGATGTCACTGAATCTGGGTAAGGTCTCAGAGGAAGCCACCTAAAATGAGGTATCTATCAGAAACTAGTAGGACTTCTCTTTCTGACTCTATTGTGTGTTTATGTGCGTGCGTGCGTGCGTGCGTGTGTGTGTGTGTGTTTTCCCATCACTGATCCTGAAATCTCTTTTTTGTGCAGAAGGAGCACCAGAAGAAGTTGGAGCAGACAGTGGAGAATTTGAATCTGAGAGAAATTAAAACAGCGGAGAAACATCAGGAGTTAACGGTACATCTGTCTTTAGATGATTTTATGTGAGGGAACCTAAAAATAAGGAGGAATAGGTCGATTTTCAGATCATGGAAAAGATAAATAACAGAATAGATTATAATTAGAATAATATTTGCCCCCAGATTTTTTTATTCTGCCCAAAGGACAGAGAACCTGCCATTTACAGAATATTTAGGAGAATGGTGCACATGTTTCTAATGTGTGATAAGTGATGAAGGAATAGCAGAAGTTCAACTTCATGAAAGGTTGTAGTAAATAGAGTCTTGAGCCAGGAATCACAGGGTAATGCCTCTTCCCTTCTCACAGGGTGGGGGCAGGCAAATTATTAGTTATAAAGTTAAGTTCTACAATAGGAAGATATTCCAGAAGTCAAAACAAATTTTGTTATAATGTAGTGGTAGTAACAATCACCATTCTAAATTATTCTGAATTAGAGTAATACTGAGATGGGAACCTTCTGTAATATATGGGAAGAAAGTTGTTTTTTGGTTTTTTTTTTTTTGAGACTAGGTCTTGCTATTTTTGCCTGTGGAACTGCAGGCTCACATTGCCCAGGGTACCATGGACTCAAGTAATCCCCAGCCTCAGCTTCCCAGGTAGCTGGGATTACAGGCGTGCACCACTACGTCCAGCTATTTTTTTGGGACTAGGTCTTGCTATGTGCCCCCAGTGGGACTTGAACCAAGATCCCTGACCCTGGCCACGGCTTCCTAAGCTGCCGCTTACAGGCATGCACCAG
Organism: Uropsilus gracilis; assembly: GCA_004024945.1. Classification (NCBI taxonomy): domain Eukaryota; kingdom Metazoa; phylum Chordata; class Mammalia; order Eulipotyphla; family Talpidae; genus Uropsilus; species Uropsilus gracilis. The sequence continues at coordinate 21,818 of PVHY01012574.1, read as the reverse complement.
CATGCCCGGCTGATACTGTATATTTTAGTATGATGATAATGAGTAGAACAAAGTGAAAATCAGCAGCTCATGGGTTAAGTTTAACCCATAGAAATGTTTTATTTGGCTGGGCACGGTGCCGTGTGCCTGTAAGTGATAGCTTATGGAGTCACGGCGGGGTCTGGGGATCACAGTTCAAGTCCCACCCAGGGCAACACAGCAAGACCTAGTCCCCAAAAAATAGCTGGGTATGGTGGCGCACACCTGTAATCCTAGCTACCTGGGAAGCTGAGACTGGCTATTGCTTGAGTCTGTGGTACCACGGGCAACGTGAGCCTGCGGTTCCACAGGTAAAAATAGCAAGATCTAGTCTCAAAAAAAAACCCCACAATTTTATTTGCTCTAGATGGAGTTTTTAAAATAATTTAGTTACCAACACTTGAAAATGGAAATATTTACCATAAAAGTGTTTGTACTTCTGGCTTCTCTAGGAAAATTAGAGACTCCTAGCAGTACAGGGCCCATGTGCCCACAGAGCTGTGTTCCTGGAGCGGAGTGGCTGCTGCGCCTCTTGGCTGGCACATGTGCTTCATTTGACTGCACTCTTCATTGCTACTTCCAAATTCTTCACTCAGTCATTTGCCTGGCTACTGATGACACATTTAAGCTTGTGACCGCTAATGTAGCAAAGAAATTACTGTTTTAAATAATTTATAACCATTCAAACAAAGGTTTGAATCTCCTGGTGACAGTTATAGGATTCTTTGGTTTTTATGGGATATTTTCCCAACACCCAGGGTCTCCCCCACTCAACTGTCTAAGAGCAAGTCTTTCTTCCTCATGCATTAAAGAGCCCTAACTATGAGGACTATGTATCTTATACTTCAGGGGCCTAGGAACAAGAAAACAGCAGTGGAGGAGCAGTTAGTACAAGAGGTGGAACACCTAAAGGCAAAGGTAGAGGCCGGGAAAGCCTGTTTCTTAGAGAAGTACAAAGAGTGTCAACGACTCCACAAACAGATCAGGCAACTCAGGGCTGCTGCACTGGTAGGTGACAGAGATGAGGGGCCCAGGAAGCAAGGGGTGTGAAGGTTTGTGGTTCTTTCACCGAGCCCAGAAGATGGTACACCTTTGTTAAGGAGGAAAAGTTATCTTTCTGTTAAAAAGAGGTGGGGTGGACTTTGAGACCAGAAACCAGCCTAGGAATCCCTGAAAGAAACAAGCCCCGCTTCAACCATGGGCTTCAGGGAAGATTTATATAACCATTGAACAGGTCTGTGCAGACCTCAGTCCTTTTTTATTTCTACCTTTTGAGGAAGTGAAGCAGAACCAGAGGAGCCAGCAGGAACCAAAGGGGATGGGGAGCCAGGAGCCTGCAGTCAGCACTGTCATCGGGTAGCCCCTCTCGCAGTACTACCTCAGGGTCGGCTAGAAGCACGCAGCAGCTTGGGGGCCAGCATTCAAATAAAAATTCTTGTGAAAAAAAGAAACAAACTAGTAGGATTAGTTTAAGTGTCTCTGTGAGGTATGCGCATGTCTATGTAGGTAGAAGATGGGAAGCACTGAGCACGCCTAGGCATTCTGGGTCCATGAAACTGGTCAGGTCAATCCACCATACTGGGAACCCCAGCATCCAAGTCTGAATTCCTTGTAACCTTGGGTTACAAAGCCTTGAAGAGTTCCTTTCTCCTAAAGCCTGTTTGTACATTGGAAGGGAGTCACATCATCCTAACCCTAAGCATTTCACACAGCATTGAGAGATGTTTATTCTAGACAAAGAGGATTATTTTCTGGTTGGGTGAGATTAAACAAATCTCTGTTTATCCCTTACTCTGATTAGTCAGTCTTGACGTTTTCTGTAAGCTTACTTTATCTCTCTGTCATATACTACCAACTAAATCAGAAGAGGCTGGCATCTCCTGCCAGCTCAGGCCTTCAGGCACTTTCTTAAGTCACATTTCTGTAAGCCAGCATCCCCTCTATGTTGGTGCCCCTCCCCCAGTTCCCTTTTCCCTCACCTCAATCCCATCTCTTTGGGAAGCCAGATCCTCTACAGATCTTGTTTTTTTATCACCTGAATCCTGTTACAATATGTGATCCTAATTTTGATTTTCTTTTTTCACTATTGACAGCGCAGGAACTTTGACATGTCAGAAATACTGAGTGAGAACAGGATTTTATATAATGTTCTACAGAAAGAAAAAGAGAGACTGGAAAGAGAAAATGATGTAAGTGTGTAAAAGAACATTCAAAAACCCACAGTTTAAATACAGCAGGGTGACCCAGAAGTATAATGTTTAATTAAAAATAAAAGGGCCTTTTCAGGACAATTGGTGAGACGGTTGCACCTAAAACAAAGAGTAAGGCTTATCTGGTTTCCTCATCTACCACAAAACCCTCTCTTTCTATAACTGAAACTTGCTTGGCTTGGTAGTAGTCAACTTGAGCAGAACAGCCTTGATGAGGTTCTCATTGTTTTTCCTTTTAACTTTACAGCTATGGTAAGTATTGTCATGAGGATAAGATTGTCTGTCACTTTTATGCTGAGGGGAATCTCTTTCCTTCAGCATAGCTTTTCGCTTTTTCTTTGCTCTCAAACCAGGAACAGAGCGGTGGTCAGTACCATTGTAGGCCCCTAACAAATGCTATGCCTCTATTCATTCATCAGCTCATTCTCTCATCCAACCATTTATTTTCTGTGTTAGGCACAAGTTATTAGTTGATTGATGATGACAGCAGCAAATAAAGCAGTTGCATTTAGCCGGGCACGGTGGCATGTGCCTTTAATCTCAGTCTATGGAGTGAGGCCAGGACTAGGAGTTGCTTGAGTCCTCGGGTTCAAGATACACCTGGGGCAACATAGCGAGACCTAGTCTCAAAAAATAGCTGGGTGTGGTGGCATGCGCACCTGTAATCCCAGCTACCTGGGAAGCTGAGGCTGAGGATCGCTTGAGTCTGTGGTATCCCGGGCAACATGAGCCTGCAGTTCCCCGGGCAAAATAGTGACCTAATCGCAAAAAATAAATTAAATAAAGCAGTTTCATTTGAAACCATGCTTGTGCTCTTACATCAGAGAGTGATGCCCATGCATTCTGGCTACTCCTTCAGGTCTGCTCCAGCAGTTTCCATCTCTACCTCTCTATAACCCCTGGGCTATGGGCCATTTCTCCTTTTGGCTGTAGCACTCATGCCAGGGTACAGAAAGCCTTTGGGGACTATTTCTGGTTCTCTCACTATCATCCTTTTGATTTGGTAAATACACCTTGACTGAAGCCCCTGTTTTCTTGGGTTAGTCTGATGGAGCAGGGAGAAGGGGAGTAGATACACACAATCTTCAATCAGAGGGAAAAAAGCTAATATTTGGAAACTATCTTAGAACTAAATAGTAGAACCCTCTTAGGATGTTAAGAAAAATTTCTTTTTTTCTAAGAATTTTAAATACTCTCTGTCCCCCTTGTAGCTTGTTCTCTCACGCTTTATTTTTCCTCTGTTTCCCTTATTCCTTCTCTCTCTATTGGCATATTTATTTGATGAGATGAAATATAGAGAAAGGAAAATTAATCAGTCTCATTGTGTAAGAATAGTTCTAGGAAGGAGACTGAAAGAAGCAGGCTGCTCTCAACAATGGCCATCAGTCTCCATCTTAATGTGGCTCATGGCACCCTTTTATATTCATACGACTTTTGAATCCCCTTCAGTTCATATGTATTTGGAGATTTAAAATTATTTTTTATTATTAATTAAACAAAATTCAGTATATCTTTAGGTTCAGATGTTTAAAAAAAAATCAGTTCTTCGGTATTAAGGCTGCTGTTTTCCCTCATTTAGAAGTACATTTATAGTGGCTGGGAGTGGTAGTGCGCGCCTATAATCCCAGCTACTTGGGAGGCGGAGGCTAGGAATCACTTGAGTCCACTGGTTCAAGACTACCTGGAGCAACATGGCAAGACAAAGTCTAAAAAAAAAAAGTAGCTGCTTGTGGTGGCGCACACCTGTAATCCCAGCTACCTGGGAGGCTGAGGCTAGGGCTCACTTAAGTCCGTGAGTTCGGGACTACCCTAGGCAACATAGCAAGACCTAGTCTCTAAAAAAAAAAAAAAAATATATATATATATATATATATATATATATATATATATATATATATATATATATATATATATATATATATACGATTTATCCATTATTTTGGGTCTCCTTAATTGAGCCAAGTTTTGTGTGGCCATCTTTTGTGGTTTTTTTCAGCATGTCTCTGTACTCTATCCTTAGCTTTTAAAGAGAGAGAACAGCAGATTGCTGAGTTACATGGGTCTGAATGCTGACCTTTTGTCGTATCAAGTGCCTACTTCAGGTGAAGACGGTGCAGGACAAGACCCAGGACTTATCTATGAAAACCCATATTCTGGTAAGACCATGTTGCCATTTGAGCTGAAAGGTCCATGACTGTATCCCTATCTTTACCCCACTCAATTTTTTTTTTTCATCTGAGATGCTAATTAAGACCAGTCTTATTGTTAAGACTTGCTGGGCAGAATCTGAGTACCTAATAGAAAGATTGCCAGGCGAGTAGTGTTAATTGAGAAATAAATCTGAATCTAGAAGACGCAAATCAGATCATTCGCCTAGAGGCAGCAGACACAAATTGAGTCCCGTGGCTATATTCCAAATATATAAATCAGAGAAATGTCTCTACATCGATGATATACACATACAAAGCTGAGGAAACTAATTAAGGTTTGGAAATGGAAACACAAGAGGCAGGTTACGCTGCCCAGGAATGGACAGTAACAGCAGCCACCCCAATGGCCTGACCAAGGGCAGCAGGAGTGTGCTTCAGAGAAGCTGGGTCATGTGGAGGACAGGACATGGGAGTGAAAACCAGCCTTGTCATACAAGGATTTGGGGTTGGATGTCCTTGCCAAACAAAGAAATTTCCTCCTTTGTCTCCATAAGCAATGTGAGATCTCACTTGTTTCTTTTGGATAATTTAAAGTAGCCATATTAGGCCAGGCGTGGTGGCACACACCCGTAATCCCAGTTATCTATGAGGCTGAAGCTGGGGATCACTTGAGTCCATGGGTTCAAGACAACCCTGGGCAACATAGCGAGACCTAGTCTCTTAAAAAAAAGACAGTAAGTCCCTAATATACTTGGCCGGACTATCTGCCTCAGCTACTCCTGGAGATCCGAGCAGTCTTATCTATTGCTCTCCAGGAGTGCCAAGTCCACACCCAGGGAGAAAAAAGGACAGTGTGAAAACAAAATAGAAAAGCTCCGTGGGTCAAACACAGACCAACATCTTGCAATGAGAGGAGTTGGAGTGACCAGAGAGGGCAAGGGGGGGAAGGGGGACAAAGTGGGGAATGAGGGGTATAATGCAACCATGTAAACATGACCAATATTGTGCAATAATTACAAAATTAAATTAAAATAAAAAAATAGAGCAGCCATATTCTCGCAAGACTCACAAATCTTTGTAACATGCAGGGTACACATTTTTCCTTTAAAATGTTTTTAAGCATTTCATATGAAAAATGACTGCATAAATTCAGTCTAAAATCTATACTCAGACTCTTGTTAAATTGTTGCTATTTTTATTAAAATCTTGTTTCTCCCACACTGAAAATAGGTTTATTATTTTTCCTGGTTATATAACAAACATGCCCTTTGAAAATGACATTTAATTTTCATTACTCTTTCTTCTTTTCCTTTATCGTTGACCTAGATACCCTCTAACAGAAGTAAATGGTAGATGTAAGGGTATGAGGAAGGGAATCATGAGGGTTAGAGAAAACATCTGATAGAACATAGTCTGAGAATCTAGAAATTATTTCTGTTGTTGTTGTTAAGTGATATCTTTTTTACTGCCTTCAGGTATCCAAGAAAGTTCTGCCTCCAGCCTGGTAAGTATTTGGTTGGTGAGATTACCCAAAAGGTCTTTGAAAAAAATTTCCCTTCCTGCTCCATTTCATGGGACTGGTTCGTTCTGATAACTCCAGAAGTCAAGGCGTCAGTTTGTTCAGTGCCCAAAACTGAGTGAGCTAATAAAATTGGGGAGAAGAAAGCATAGTTCATTGTTCAGTGCTTCACGCATGCTCTCCACTTGTGAGTTGAGTTTGGTAACGGGAGTAGAGAGATATGAACTACGCAGAAAGAACAAGATATGTGCAGTGCCTTTTCCAGCTTGGAAGCTATTGGACGGCATCAGCAAAATTAGTGCAGGCTGGGCACGGTGGCTCGTGCCTGTAAGTTTCAGCCTATGAAGCAGCAGGGGCTAGGGATCACGGTTCGAGTCCCGCCTGGGGCCCGTAGCGAGACCTAGTTCCAAAAAAATAGCTGGGCGTGGTGGCACGTGCCTGTAATCCCAGCTACCTGGGAAGCTGAGGCTGGGGATTGCTTGAATCTGTGGTACCCTGGACAACGAGAGCCTGCGGCTCCACGGGCAAAAATAGCAAGACCTAGTCTCAAAAAAAAAAAAAAAAGCAAATTTAGGGCATTTCAGTCTCAAGGTTCAAGAAAATCCTAGTGAGTATCTCCTAACATGAATTTGTTTGTTCATCCTCTTCCTTAAGCACCTACCATGTGCCATGCATTATGCTCAGTGCTGAAGACATAAGTGGAAAATAAAACAGATAGATGTGATCTCTACCACATACAGCTTTCATTTGTACTGACTTCTTTGCTCTTCCTCCCAGGTCACCAACCAGTGCCCTACCTGTGGATCAGCTTTTGCTGATCATATTTTTGATGACACCTTGGAGCAGCAGCACATGCAGACCCATTGTCTGGCTTGTCCAATTTGTGACCAGATCTTCCCAGCAGGAGAGAAGCAGGTCTATGAAGATCATGTATTCTGCCACTCTATATAATATATAATGCCCCAGCCTCTTGGATATATACCATGCACAGATTTTAAAGAGTGGAACCTATAACTTCTATGCTGAGTTATAACCCAAGATCCTGCCTATTCTGAAATTAATAGGGATTTACTCAGTCTTGCTGTCCTAAAGGTGGAGTCATGTTGAACATCTAAAGGATAGTGTTACAGGCCATTGCTTTCATTCTTGTGAGTTACCATCTTTTAAATCACTTAACCCTGTGTCAGTCCCAACTATAGTCCTTATTCTGCCAAGGGTTTTCAGTGTAAGAGGACCTTGGGATGGAACTGACCTGGCAGTTCACAACAGGTGTGACTCAAATATTAAGTGATTTGTTTTCCAAGTTGTCCCGTCATTCAGGGTCAGACCTCAAGTGTATTGTACCCAGTCCTCAGTCCTAACCCTGGGACTTGGGACTGACCAGAGGTTGAGAAGTTCTTCCTCTATCTCTGATTGCATTAGACTATTAAAAAGTGGCACAACAGAAAACTCAGGCATCCAGTTTAGATACTAAAAGTTTCTCAGTTTCTTGACTCTCAGTTGAAGCATATTATTTCTGAATAAGACATCCAGAATTTCTCTCTGGATACATCTGATTGACATTTTCAACTATTTAATCTTTTCTATGCACCTAATTCTATTGTTGTCCATTCTTAATGGTTAGTAAGAGTTCTTAGAAACTAAAGTTTTACAGCTTTCTAAGCAGGTGAATTTGAATACAGATAAGTGAAAATAAAAAAACTACTGTTAATCTGTTTAATACTAAAAATAAACTAGTCCTCTTTTCAGGGACTTTGGTGGTTGAAAATAAACCTTGTGCTTCTGGTCTTTGATTTGGAAACTTATGGAGAAGGTGCAATCAAAAGGATTGTGGGAATTAATGACTAATGATTTCTCTTCACCTATCTAGTCAGAAAGAATGTCCTGGCACTTGTCTTAAGGTCAGCAAGGAGGTGACAGCTTTAGTTTGGGAAATCTAGACCCCCTACTTCTTGCACTAGCTTGCCATCCATTCTTTGAAAGGGACAGTGTAGATTTTGGCACCCTTTGTGAACTCAGGTCACTTCCCTCTCCATACAGATTTGCCTAATTGAACTATAAGAAAGCAATTCCATTTTCTCTCCCCCCACAAATAGAAATGACTTACATGCAGTCAACCAGCTAGTCACTACAGAGACCTTAACAAAAAATGTTTAATGATTTGGAACATGATGTCATGAACAAGGCTGAGCCAACTATAACTTTGCATTCCTCTGGGATTTCCCCTCATATGCAATTGGAGTTATGCCCTAAAGTAACTAACTATATTGTGCTAGTCACAGCTCTGTGCCTTCATTTCTTCTTTGACAAAATGAAGATGAAGCTGTATGTATCTCCTGCTCTATCACCATTAAGATGTTTCTTGGACTCATAAACCTTCTGCCCCTTAAGAATTACAGGTGATATTAAGACTAACTCTGCAACAGAAATATAATGGGAAGATCATAGTGCAGCTTTTCTGGCAAATACCCTTCCTCCTTGCAAAATTTCTCTTGCTACCCAGATAGTTCCAGTGAGGAATTACAGTTTCATTTATTTTGTACTAGTCAGCTCTTAATTAAGCACATGAATGGAGAAGAGCAGTGGTGCACATAATCCAAATGAGTGAATACTATTTTCTGGTGAATTACCCACCCCTTTGCCCCTACTACCCTGAGGGTGACCATGATTATCAACAGCAGCAGGAGCCCTTCTACAGGCTTGGCTTAAAAAAAAAAAAAAAAAAAAACAGTTGAGGTGTTAATGATCCTGGACTTAAAAAACAAAGCTTCTTTAACCACCTTTCATTATCTCCAGCTGCTCTTACCAAGCTTTGAAGAGGAAATTGTGCTCCAGGCAGCTACTACTGGTAAAGGAAACAGTCATTATTATATAATCCAGGCTTTACCCCAACCTTTCCCCTCACTCCCTCAATACCACCATACATTTTATAGCTGTAAAGTAACTGCAAAAATAGCAGAAAGTTATGGAGAAGAGGGGCAGATAGTATTTGTATATAAATTGGATGTTAGGATCTTTGTGCTTATTATGACAACAAGTTTTCCTTCCTAATTCATTTTCTCTCCGTATAAAAGTGTTTTAGGCCGGGCATGATGGCTCGTGCCTGTAAGTTTCAGCCTATGAAGTGGCCAGGGCTAGGGATCACGGTTTGAGTCCCGCCTGGAGTACGTAGAGAGACCTAGTTCCAAAAAAAATAGCTGGGCATGGTGGCGCGTGCCTGTTATCCCAGCTACCTGGGAAGCTGAGGCTGGGGATTGCTTGAGTCTGTGGTACCCCGGGCAACGAGAGCCTGCGGTTCCATGGGCAAAAATAGCGAGACCTAGTCTAAAAAAAAATAATAAAGTGTTTTTGTGTTACCTTAGTAGATTAACTGGGTGGGCAGTAGGAGAAAAGGTCACCCCAGCACATGTGAGTGTGTAAGAGTATTGAAGGAAAGCTAACCTCTAATCAGAAATGTATGAGTTGGCAAGATATCAATAAACCAGGGGCTCTAAGAACCCTGTGGCTTCAGCCCTTTTTCCCTGTCTTGCTAAAAATTGGGATAAATGAAACTGCCTTCATGTTTAAATGTCATTCTCGTGATTCCAGTGATTTTCTGTAATGACAGTAGATTGTACTGAGCTAAACATACTCTAACCTGGTCTCCTAGCAACCAGTGTTGATGAGATGCAGTTCATTACCTAGGAAAAAAGTGAAGTGGACTCTACATAGAGATCAAACCAGAAGAGATACTCATTAAATTTCCCTGAGTTAACCAACAATAGGCCTCAAGTTCAAGGAATTCACACTGACCCTGGTGCTCTCCTTAGTGGGTCTCATATAGATGTTAGTGTCTTTATATGCATAGGAGCTTTATAGTATAGGATATATCTCATTTATGTGTATTTCCAGTAATCCTCTGAAACAAACCACCATTAACTCCCATTTTATAGATGAATAAGTTGAAACATGAAGAAATTGCTTTCTCAAAGTCAGAACTACCCAAGTGTCCAATTGATAATTGGTAACTAAGATACGATATAGCCATGTGCCATATCCCCAATACAATGGGATGTTATTTGGCATTAAATGAAGTACTAATATATATTACAACATGGATGTAGTTTTAAAACATGCTAAGCAACATGCCCATGGGTCCCTGCTGCTGCCTCAACCTCAAGTGGTCAAGCGGTCCTCAGGCCCCTGGTGGGGGATGAGGGGGTGTGTGCAGAGGCAGCTGGCCCCATGCCCCCCAAAAAGTCTTCTCTGGCAAAAAAAAAAAAACATGTTAAGCAGCCAGTCACAAAATATACTATGATTCCATTTATTTATTTTTTAGAGATTAGGTCTCTCTATGTTGCCCAGGTAAGTCCTGAACCCACAGACTCAAATGATCCCTAGCCTCAGCCTCCCAAAAGTGGGATTACAGGTGCATACCACCATGCCTAGCTTTTTTTTTTAGACTAGGTCTCACCATGTTGCTCACAGTAGTCCAGAACCTATGGACTCAAGCGATTCCTAGCCTCAGCCTCCCAAGGCTGGCATTAAAGGTGCACACCACTACGCCAGGCTATGATTCCATTAAATAAAATGTCCAAATAGGCAAATCTATAGCCTCAAAATAGATTATTTAGGTCTAGAAGTTGAGGGACATGGAGCGTAACTGGGGAAAGGAGGATACCAGAGAAGAAATAGATGTGAGTTGGCATACAACCAGTAATGTAGTGATATGTAGCGCCGGAGGTGGGAGGATGCTGTTAAACAAATGAGTGACTCTTTTTTTTTTTTTTTTTTTGAGACCAGGTCTCGCTATTTTTGCCCATGGAACTATAGGCTCTCGTTGCCCGGGGTACCACAGACTCAAGCAATCCCCAGCCTCAGCTTCCCAGGTAGCTGGGATTACAGGTGTGTGCCACCATGCCCAGCTATTTTTTGGAACTAGGTCTCGCTGTGTTGCCCCCAGTGGGACTTGAACCGCGATTCCTAGCCCTAGCCACTTCATAGGCTGAAGCTTACAGGCATGAGCCACCGTGCCCGGCACAAATGGTGGCTCTTAAGGTACACTGAAAAGACACAGGATAGAATACTACTCAACAGTAAAAAGGAATGAGTGTAATACAAGCAAGCCGGGCACGGTGGCTTGTAAGCTTCAGCCTGTAAGCTTCAGCCTATGAAGCGGCCAGGGCTAGGGATTGTGGTTCAAGTCCTGCCTGGGGCCCGTAGTGAGACCTAGTTCCAAAAAAATAGCTGGGCATGGTGTCGTGCTCCTGTAATCCCAGCTATCTGGGAAGCTGAGGCTGGGGATTGCTTGAGTCTGTGGTACCCCGGGCAATGAGAGCCTGCAGTTCCACAGGCAAAATAGTGAGACCTAGTCTCAAAAAAAATAAAGTTCAGCTTTGAAAAGAACAGGAACTTCAAAGAACATGGCAAGAGAAGGGCATCACAACCATTCATCCTTCGTGGATGAGACCATGGCGATCCTGGTGAGCACAGACAGGCTGGGAGGAGGTTCCAGCCAGACAGGAAAGGGCCTTTCTCACCATTCTGAGGAATAATGTGACTGGGTCCTATTATAGGCAGTTGAGAGCTTTTGAGAGAATTTTTAATAATACTGTGTTCTAGAGTAATCCCTGAGGTTGTGGAAGCACTGTGAAGAGTGGACAGGGTGGATAGCAAGCAGGAAAAGGCAGAAGGGCAAGACCAGCTGGAAGAGCACTGCCTAGGTTCAAGAGGGAGTTGTGAGGGCTACAGGCAGACAGTAGAGGTACGCAAGGGAGGGTCAACCAGGCCGTTCTGGAGTGGAAATCTGTGGGGGCTTTTGTGACTGGTTTAAATTCCAAGGAATGAAGGTGTATGTTTCCTTGGGCTGTTGTGACAAATCACAAACTTAGTGTCTTTAAGCAAAGTTCTCTTTATCCGGGAGGCTTTTAAAAGTTCAGAACTGAGATGTTGGCAAGGCCACCCTCAAAGGGCTGGAGAGGACAGCCTGTTTATTTAGTGACTCTTGGAGTTCCTTGGGTGGTGGCCTCACTCCAGTCCCTGACTCTGTGGTCACAAAGCTTCTCAGTATGTGCCCTCTTCTGTTGCTGCTTAAGTACACTTGTAATTGGATTTAGGACCATCTGTATAATCCCAGATGTTGTTTCTCAGGATCCTGAATCATGGCTTTTATCATGTGAGACCCCACTCTTCAGATAAAGTAATATGGTTCTGGAAATTCTCTTCTCTTCTTGAGAAGTCACAGAGAGGTAGAGAAGATGATTACTAGGATTCTGACCCAGGCCATTATGATAGGCAGTGAAGAAGAGTTTCCAGAGAGGGAATTATGTATTAAGCATGTTACTGGAGGAATCTCTAGAGAGAAATGTTGATTATTTCACCAAATGGAAACTGCAAGTTGTCCCTGACCATGTGGTGAGAGCTGATGCCATGGGGAGTGGACATGCTACCTTAAGAGAGTAGTCAGACAGGTGGAGCTGCTGATAGACCACTCAATAACATCCTGGGGTAACCGGGCACGGTGGCTCATGCCTGCATGCTTCAGCCTATGAAGCGGCCGGGGTTGGGGATCAAGGTTCGAGTCACGCTCGGGGCAACACAGCGAGACCTAGTCCCAAAAAATAGCTGGATGTGGTGGCACGTGCCTGTAATTCCAGCTACCTGGGAAGCTGAGGCTGGGGATCGCTTGAGTCCATGGTACCCCGGGCAACATGAGCCTGCGGTTCCATGGGCAAAAATAGCGATACTTAGTCTCAAAAAAAAAAAAAAAAAAAAAAAATCCTCAGGGGTTAGTCAGGGGACCAGACGCCATCCCAGGGAAGGAAAGTAGCAGCCTGAAGGCCCAAGGAGAGAAACCTCTTCAGAAAATGAGTCCTGTCTCTCAAGAGCTGGTCGGGTGGAGCTAGAGAGAAACTTATGATTTGAGGAACTTAATGTCGACAGGCAAGAGATGCTTTTCTCCCTTTCTAAAACCCAATCTTTGCTCATTAAAGAGCATTTGAAATTGTTGAAGTTGGGCACGGTGGCGCGTGCCTTTAAGCAACATCTTATGAAGTCACGGTGGGGTCTGGGGATCTGAGGATCGTGGTTTGAGTCCCGCCTGGGGCAACACAACGAGACCTAGCCCCGGGCGTGGCGGCATGTGCCAACCTGGGAATCTGATTTTGTTTGTTTTTGTTTTGTTTTTTGTTTGAGACTAGGTCTTGCTATTTTTGCCTGTGGAACCGCAGGCTCTCGTTGCCCGGGGTACCACAGACTCAAGCGATCCCCAGCCTCAGCTCCCCAGGTAGCTGGGATTACAGGCGCGTGCCACCACTCCCAGCTATATTTTTGGGGACTAGGTCTCGCTGTGTTGCCCATAGCGGGACTCGAACCGTGATCCCTAGCCCCGGCCGCTTCCTAGGCAGAAGCTTACAGGCACAAAAGCCATCGTACCCGGCTTGTAACCTGGGAAGCTGAGTCTGGGGGTCGCTTGAGTCCGTCGTACCCTGGGCAGCGTGAGCCTGCGGTTCCACAGGCAAAAATAGCGAGACCTAGTCTCAAAAAAAAAAAGAAATTCCTGAAACAAAATTAAAACCAAGTATCGTTCCATCAGCTAAACACAATCCCTATTAACGTTTCAGCTAGTTTTTTTCTATTCATGGGTGAGCTTTTTTAAAAGACCTTTGTGTGTGTTGCTGGTCGAGCGTGTTCGCAGGTACATGCGCATCCACTGCTTGACTGCGAACTTAAACATCCTCTAAACCCTCCCTGAGGGTCAGTCCCTTAAGGTCCCCCGCCCCCACTGCCCGCAGGCAAGCTGTAGGAGCTCGGACTTAGACCTGAGGCGTTTCCCTGCCCCTCCTCCCGCGCCTGGTGGAGCTTGGCGGACCTAAACTGTGGGCTCGGGGTCAGTATTTCACTTCCCTTTTCAGCTGACTACACCTAGGGAAGTGCTCTGCCCTGTCACCTCTGACTCCCTTATAGCCTCAGCCCCAAGAAGAGGCTCTCCACAGGCCACCCCAGCCCCCGAGGGTGTGGAGGTGCTTTCTCTACCACCTCTTGTTTATAATCCTGGTAACCTTTGTTTGAGTCAATAACCTGCAAACTAAGGGGAGAAGACCCCTCCATCTGGAAGCCCTCCCTGCTTGCTGAACACATAGGTGCCTGGTAAATGTTTGTTGACTGCTATTAAATTCTGGGACCCCTGTCTCATCCCTGCTACCCCCTCTCTGTTTTTGTAATTAAATGACCAAGTCCCCAGTATCTGCCAGTGGGCCTGAGCACCTTCTGACCAGATGTCCCTCCGCCATTCTGTGCGAATGTCATCAGAAAATAGAAGGGGGCGGGATATTCTCTAAAGAATAGAAATTGTTCCAATTACATCTCATTGACCTCTGCCTATCGTGTTCCCATAATCAGCTCCCAGTGCAGGGACTGACTGCCCTCTCTTCCTTTCCCTCGGTGCCAAGCTCTGACCACAGGACCCACCATTATAGTATTTAATTCCACCATATATTGAGTTTTTACTATAAATGAGGGAGGACTTGAAAGGGTTGCATAGGTACTGGAGGCCAGACTGGCCCAAGGTTTCAGTTTATGACACGCCTGTCTGGGAAACAGCATCCAGCTATGGCGGGAAGGAGTGAGGCGGTTGGGGGCCCAGGTGGAAGGTGATTTCCTCTCACTCAGTCCTTGTGTCCTCCCTACAATAAAGGTCAGAGTTCAGTAAATTCCCTGCACCTGACAAAATGACTCTGAAACTTTCCTGAAGATAAGAATTACTTCCTCACTACATGCCACCCCTTCAGCTGACTGACCCTCTGTAACTGTTTCTTTCCTAGTAACCAGGCTTCCGGTTTATCTTCTAGTCAGGGTAAGTGGTCCTAATGAGACTCAAGAGATTTCCAAGCCCAGACCCAGGACCCAGGACCCTTCAGGGGAGCCATCCCTGCCACTTCACCCAAGTCCGCCCCCGCCCTTCCTTACTTTCTCCCTTTTGGGAGTTTCTACAGCTCAGCTCCCACCCAACCAAAGAGAAGCAAGTGTTAGTGATAAACAGGGGGACTAAGGTGGGGCCAGAAGGTACTTTTAAAGCATATTTACTCTGGTCCAGGAAGCAGCTGTAAGTGGGGACCTTGGCAATGGAGGTGCTCCGTCTCCTGGCTCTCAACCCAAGCAACACCCCACAGTGGCCACAGGCGCGTCCTTTATCAACTGTCAAGCTGTGAAAGCCACACGGAACCCAGCCACCCCAGAGTATCTCCTCTAGACCCTGCCTCCAGAAAGGACCATGCGGCCAAACACATGAAGCCCACTCCTGGGAAGAAACTTTCTTGGGGAGAAAGAGCTATTTGCACAATTTGCTCAAGGCTTCACATCCTCTGTTGCTGGGAAATTCTTACTGTAGCCAACTTCAGTCCCTTTTGAACCAAGTAGATTATTTTTGTTGTCCCCTACCTGCTATATCATATCTCCTTTTAATTTGAATAAAAAGACATGTCGTACCTGTACAGTACACTTTTGTTTGTATTTGGGTCATTTCAATCCCCACAAGAAACCATTAACCATTATCATGAACAATAAATCAATAAAGGTATCATTGTGTCCCCATTTTACTGACAGCACAGCAAGACTGGGAGTGGTTAAGTAAATTACCCACGAACATACAGTAACAGCACTGGCCACATTCAGACAGTTTAACTCCAGAACCCATGTGCTTAATTAGTAATAAACACTCTCTGTGTCCCTGCAGTTTTTCTTTTTTTTTGAGTGGAATAATTCCACCGCCATACACCTGTCCTTCCTATTCCCTTGGGCAGGAAACTTCGATTTGGTCCCCAAAGACCTTGATAGATTCAGACCAAAGCAGTCGATGGTTCCCTTTCCATCACCAGTCTCTGCCCACATCCACACCAGCTGTGACCGGGTACAGCTCCATGCTCCTCCATAAAGCAGTTCCTCACCCTTAGCAGGAGGAGGGCTTAGCCTCCTGCTAAGGTTCTGGCAGACAGGGGCCCAGGTCACCAGGGGAAGAGGAGCCTCTATTTGCAAAGCTACCATATTTGCCAATGAAAAGCTGCTTAAACCAAAGGCCTTTTAGGGAAAAGTTCTTTGGGGAAGCATTTAGCACTCAGTAGTTTTGATGGGAACTCAGCACTGAATTCCTGCTGAGGAAACAGTGGGGAAAAACCACTCTGAGCACTTCCCATACTGGCTTCTCCTTCTGCCCCCACATCCACACCCTTCCTCACAGACTCAGTGCCTCTACATCCCTCTGGTTCCCTACCTGCCTCCACTCACAGTACAGATGCACTTGGTGGCAGAGAGCCCAGACTCCGGAGCCAGATTGTCTGGCAGCTGCCCTAGTCAAGTTACTTAGCCTCCCTCAGCCTTGGTGCCCCCATTTGTACAATGGCAGTGGAAATTACAGTCTAAGCTTCAGCTAAATGAATGAAAATGTGTCAAGTTTCTAGGACTATATCTGACAGATGGATTATAAGCACTCAATAAATGCTCTACTCTGCCAATTAATAGCCCTATAAAGATGGGCAGGTCACTTTTGTTTATTATTTGGGGTCAGTCACTTTGAAACAAGGTATGGTATGATTCAGAGCACTGAGCTTGAAGTCAAACAGACTTGCCCTTGAATCCCGACTTTCTGCCATTTGCTTGCCTCTTTGAACCTCAGTTTCCCTGTCTGTAAAATGAACCTAATACTCTACCTCTTTATAGCTTGAGAGGGTTGGATGAGACAATATATGTGGGGCTTAGCATAGAGTCTGGCTGGATGGAAGCACTTAATAAGTGACTCTTTTGATTGACTCCCTAACTTCAGTTGCTTCACATATAAACACCCCAAGAACTCTGCAAGGCTTAAAGGGCCTTCCTTCCTTTCCCTCCTCTTTCTCTTTTCGAATCTTCCACTACTACCTGTGTCATGCTGACTCACCTGTTAAAACCCACTCAGGGATCAGCAATTATACAATCATGTACTGTGAAAAATTCAAAAATAAAATTAAAAAAATATTAAAAAAAAAAAACTATTTAAGAATTAAAACCTAGCCAGGCACAGTGGCTCATGGCTGTAAGCTTCAGCCTATGAAGCGGTCGGGGCTAGGGATCGCGATTTGAGTTCTGCTTGGGGCAACACAGCAAGACCTAGTCCTCAAAAATAGCTGGGCATGGTGGCGCACGTCTGTAATCCCAGCTACCTGGGAAGCTGAGGCTGGGGATTGCCTGAGTCCGTGGTACCCTGGGCAACGTGAGCCTGCGGTTACATGGGCAAATAATGAGATCTAGTCTCAAAAAACAAGACCAAACTTTTAAATTAAAAAAAAAAAACCCACTCAAATGCTGCCTCTTCCCAGAAGCCTCCCTGGGTCCCACCCAGTGTCTCAGAGCCTCTGATTGAGTCTGACTTGAATTCAGAATCTCTGAACAGAGTCTGCTCTTATTTCCCATCCATTCCACCCCCTGAGCCAAGAACCCCTGGGGACATGTCATCCCCACCCCCACCTACCCTCCTATTCAGTATTTCCCCAGTGCAGAGATTTAATAAATGAAATGCCCCCCTCTCCCATCTTACCTTAAGATCAAGAGAGCTGGTGCTAGAGGGCAGCTGTGTAAGTGTTACCTTTTCAGCTTAGCTTGGGAGCCTTCAGCAAGGCAATCTCTGACTCAGCACCTGAGCTAAGGCTCAGTGCCCTGGGCCCTCCAGCGAGGAGTGTGGGCTTCCTAGGACCAGAGCCCCTTCTTACCAGGTATCCTTCCAGACATCATGGACCTTAACAAGTGAGGAATGCCCATGACATATCAACTATAGTAAGACGCAGTCACATCCCAGGTGAAAAGTAACTTACACACAAATTAAGTTTATTGTTGGTGTTTTGTGGCCATTTACTTAAATATTTATGAACATCCATCTTGCAATTTTCTTTCTTCACTTTAAAACCGATAGCTTTTTTGTGTGTTTCAACATTTTTTTCTTGTTTTTGTTTTTTTGGTTTTTTGTTTGTTTGTTTCAACAGTCTTAGGCCTAAGCCGGTGTCTACGGCACGGACAGCTGTGACTCCAGTGCTTAAATCTGGTGGGTAATTTACCAGGTGCCAGAGCTTGTCAAGACCTCATTTGGACCACACCCACTCCATATAGCCACCCACCCCATATCGCCACCCATCTACCTAACTAACATCTATCGATCATCTTTCCTGTGTATACATATGTGTATGTTATACATATCAAAACTGCCTCAGAGAGAAAAAGCTAGTGGGCAGGCAAGCAAAACCATGCGTGTGGTATGAGACTGTCCTCTAGAGGTTGTTCCCAGAAGGTGCAGATGCAGAGTCCTCTTCATCAGGCTGCCATCAACCACTTATTCACTGACCTTCACTGAGCACCTTCCCATAGCAGGCATGGTGTATGTGCTCTGGAGACAAAAGGTAATACAAAGAGCAATAAAACTCATCCCACCCTCCCGGGGGCAGGAGGACTCATCATTTTAGAGCAGCAAGGCGAACAAGTCAACACACCATTACAGTCAAGTGACTAGCATAATAGAGGTGTGCACTTTCTATGTGGACGAATTTCTATGTGGACAAACACAGACCACAGAGGGGCGATAATGGAAGGCATCACAGGAAATCACCTGTGTGTGGGGGACCACGGGACAGGAATGGGGGGTTCCTAAGGTAGAAGCAACTTGTGGTACAATGAAGCTCTGTGTGGTACAATTCAGTTTCCCCAAGGGCTCAGGCTGAAGCTAATCTCCCAGTGAAATCATATCCTTGCTTCCCTTTTCCCTGCTTCCTTCATTTTGCTTCTCCTGAGGGCAGCAATCCATCAATCATTTGCACAAACATCCCTGTCTCAGGCCGTGCTCTACAGAACCCACCTAAGACATGTGCAGCCACGGGCAGGGAAATGGAATTGCCATGATTCACTTCAGGTTGCGCTCTGAGCTTTGGGGTGGAATCCCCTTCTCCCAACATTTTGGAGAAAGAACACTGGTCCAGGACAGTAGATGACTGAGGAAGAAAAGAATAATGTGATTATTTCTTTTTATTTTGTTTTGTTTTTTAAGACTAGGTCTCGCTATTTTTACCTGTGGAACTACAGGCTCTCGTTGCCCAGGCTACACAGACTCAAGCAATCCCCAGCCTCAGCTTCCCAGGTAGTTGGGATTACAGGCGCACACCACCACACCCAGCTATTTTTTGGGGACTAGGTCTAGCTGTGCTGCCCTGGGTGGGACTCGAACAGCGATCTCCAGATCCAGCCGCGACTCCATAGGCTGTCACTTACAGGCACGCGCCACCGTGCCCGACTGAGCACGGATTTTTTTTTTTTTTTAAACTAGGTCTCATTATTTTTGCCCGTGGAACTGCAGGCTCATGTTGCCTGGGGTACCACAGACTCAAGCAGTCCCCAGCCTCAGCTTCCCAGGTAGCTGGGATTACAGGCGTGCACCACCATGCCCAGCTATATTTTGGGGGGGACTAGGTCTCACTACATGCCCCAGGCGGGACTCGAACAACGATCCCTAGCCCCCAGCCGCTTCTTAGGCTGAAGCTTACAGTCTCGAGCCACCATGCCCAGCTAGATTGTTAATTTACAACAATGGTGCCAAAAGTATATAATAAAGACAAATCTCTTCAGCAAGTAGTGTTGGGAAAACCAGACAGTCACATGCAAAAGAATTGAAGTAGATCACTACTTCAAACCATACTTTTTTTTTTTTTTGAGACTAGGTCTGGTTATTTTTGCCTGTGGAACCGAGGCTCACGTTGCCCAGAGTACCACAAACTAAAGCAATCCCTAGCCTCAGCTTCCCAGGTAGCTGTGATTACAGGCACGCGCCATCATGCCCAGCTGTTTTTTGGCACTGGGTCTTGCTGTGTTGCCCCGAGTGGGACTCGAAGTGCAATCCCTAGCCCCAGCCACTTCATAGGTTGAAGCTTACAGGCATGAGCCACCGTGCCTGGCTTCAAACCATAAATTTAAAAAATTATTCAAATGGATCAAAGACTTGGATATATATATATATATTGCCAGATGCGGTAGTACATGCCTGCAACCCCAGCTACTTGGGAGGAAGACTAGGAATCACTTGAGTTTGAGGATTTGAGACAACCCTGGCCAATATAGCGAGAACTAGTGTCAATATAGTGTCAAAAATATAGCCGGACATGGCGGCATGCGCCTGTAATCCCAGTTACCTGGGGGGCTGAGCCTAGGGATCACTTGAGGCAACAGGCTTGGAATCTCTTGAGTTCGCAGGTTCCAGACTACCCTGGGCAACATAGCGAGACCTGGTCTCAAAAAAGCAGCTGGGCGGCACAGCAGGTGTCTGTAATTTACCCAGCTACCTGGGAGGCTGAGGCTGGGGATTGCTTGAGTCCGTGCTATCCCAGGCAACTTAAGTCTGTGGTGCCCCAGTGAACATAGCAAGACCTAATCTCAAAAAAAGTAAAAAGGAGAAAGATAAATGCTAGTTGGTTTCAGTCATATGTGGAATAGAAAGGAAGCAAAGCAACAGATGTAACAGACCCTTGGTTCCTGACTCCAGAACTGAGGTGACCAGAGGAAGGGGCAGGGAACGTGGAAGCAAAGGGTGGACGGAGCCTCAGACCAGGGTGGAGGGTCCTTTGTGCTTTGGTGGGGGGTGTGGTGTGCAAACGTACATTTGGAGAGATGTGAACCTACACCCCTAAAACAGATCCAGTGTTGTAACCCAACGTTATCTCACTAAGCATACTTTTAAAATACGTAGAACATGTACAACCACCAGAAAGAAAAGCATTAGCATTGACGCAATCAAGCAAAAAGGAGCCTTGAGTGTTGCCAAATGGCAGCACTAGAGTCTCTGGATGTCAACAACCAAGAATGTAGTCAGAGTGTTGATTAAACTGCAGAATCTCCGCTGCTGGAATGAGGCTAGCGATACAGCCATTCCACACGTTCACCGAGCACCTGCTCTGGACCAGGCGCTGTTCTAGGCACAGAGAACAAAACAAGCAAAGATCCCCGCCTGGCAAGGAGCTCAGACTGCAGAGGGAGGGAGGAAGACTGCAGTAAACAGTTGCATCTTGGCGGGGCACGGTGGCTCGTGCTTGTAAGCCTCAGCCTATGAAGCGGCCGGGGCTAGGGATCGCGGTTCGAGTCCCGCCTGGGGCCCTTGGCGAGACCTAGTTCCAAAAAAATAGCTGGGCGTGGTGGCGCACGCCTGTAATCCCAGTTACCTGGGAAGCTGAGGCTGGGGATTGCTTGAGTCTGTGGTACCCTGGGCAACGAGAGCCTGCGGTTCCACGGGCAAAAATAGCGAGACCTAGTCTCAAAAAAAACAAAACAAAACCAAAAAAAAAAAAAAAAAAAAGAAACCAGTTATAGTCAGAATCAAAGAGCAAGTTGGAAAGTGCTAAGTACCAGGGAGGACAAAATAAAGCGGGTTAAGAAGTCTGGGGACAGTGGGGAAGTGAGGCTGCGACTTTAGATAGGGAGCTACAGGCATCCACCTTGGAAAGGCAACACTGGAGGAAAGAATTCAAAGAAACCAGAGAGCGGGCTACTCGGAGTTAAAGAGGAAGAAAAAACACGGCCGGGAGTGGTGGCGCGCCTATAATCCAAGCGCTGGGAGGCAAGAGGACAGCGATCGCTTGAGTTCGCGGGTTGGAGACAACCCCGGGCAACGTAGCGAGACCTGGTCTCGGGAAAAAAACAGCAGCCATGGCCGGGCAGGGTGGCTCGTGCCTGAAAGCTTCAGCCTATGAAGCGGCCGGGGCTAGGGATCTCGGTTCGAGTCCCGCCTGGGGCCTGTAGCGAGACCTAGTTCCAAAAAAATAGCTGGGTGTGGTGGCGCGCGCCTGTAATCCCAGCTATCTGGGAAGCTGAGGCTGGGGATTGCTTGAGTCTGTGGTACCCCGGGCAACGAGAGCCTGCGGTTCCACGGGCAAAAATAGCGAGACG